>JBBPBQ010000009.1:2431883-2454268 GCA_037974755.1 Cicer yamashitae | reverse complement strand
TGTGGAAGTTGCCTTAGTGGCAAGTATATCCGGATCATATAGTTTTAGGAGCATGCATATGTATATATTTTTGTTATGCAATTTATTGGTTTGTGTATTTTTCTTTTAAATTGGAAGTTTTTACTCTTATATATTTTGTGTTATTCTTCTATATGTTTAACTTTGGTTTGATGTGGATGATGGATAAAACTGACCCTTACAACAACATTTTAGGTACTAATGAGTTCGAGGAGATTCAAGAGTAGTTGATGAGTATTAATGTGCGGCGAACGGGGGGATAAAAATGGGTTTTCAATACAATTTTGTAATGATAGAATTGCAGTGATATTTCTAAGTTTATTTTTAATCTTTTGTCACCAACTTTTAAAATGCAATAGGATTCTAGAAATATGGAAGTGGGTTCCCTTCCGTTAGGAATTATTGTTTTTCTTGTTACAGCCTTGAATAAACATTTTCTTAATAAAATTAAATAAACGTGGTTGTTACTAATTATTTGCATGAATGAGTGTTAGGAAGTTAGATAAAAAAAAAAATTGTCGTAAATCTTTCAAATCAATATATTTTTAAGTAATGCTTTGGATTAAAAATCCGGGGTGTTACAATTGGTATCAGAGCAATAATCCTCAGAAATTTTGGGGTGGGACGATTTTGTATGACGCTTGCCTTGATTTATGCCTTGATTTATGTGTGATGCTTGACTTTGTTATTTATGCCTTGATTTATGCCTTGATTTATGTGTGATGCTTGACTTTGTTATTTATGCCTTGATTTATGTGTGATGCTTGACTTTGTTGTATTTTTATTTTATGATTCATTATTAATTTTGTTATATATGTATTTATATAGGGAAAATTAACATTATGAATTGATTACTTGATCTCTTTTAATGCTAAAAAAAAACAGGAATTTTTTTTAATTAATTACAATTATGATATGCCTTGAATTCTTGATCCTAGATTTAAAATTTTTACTAATTTACTACTCGTGGTTTAATGATGTTATTAATTATGGCAATTAAATTTATAATGAATATAAATATTCCGTAATTACTTAAATTTTGATTTTTGATCTAAATTTTTGCAATAAAGACAATGTTTTAAACCTTCAACCTATTTAAAATTTTAGAATCCCCATAATATAAGGGAAGGGTAATATCGTAAAGGTTGTATTAGTGGGATTCTGGCTAAGGAAAGACTTGGTTATTAAGTGGTCCGTTGACCCACCTCTCTTTCCTGGGAACCCCACTAATACACGGTTTACGGTGTGACCTGAACTTATCGTATAACCGTGAATAAAATATTCCCTTACAACCCTACGATTACAATTAGATCATAGTGTTATCCTAATTAGCAAATTTGTAGGAAGTATGGCTCGTCGCGCAAATCGACCAGTCCCCCAAGGAGGAAGTGACATGACTGAAGTAATCCAAGCCATGAATGCAATGGCAGCTGCAATGACCCAACAAGTTGCAGTTCAGGCTGAGCAAGCTGCAGTCTAAGCTCAACGCAATGCGTAGAGGGACCAGATGGAGGAAGCAGCTATGGCAACAAGAGGACTGACTGAATTCTGTAGACATGACCCGCCAAAATTCAAGGGGGAATATGAGCCTGACAAGGCTGACCTCTGGCTGCAGGAGATCGAGAAGATCTTTGAGATCCTCCACTGCCCAGATGACACAAAGGTGGAGTATGCCGCCTATTTGTTGGTTGGTGAAGCTGAATATTGGTGGCGAGGGGCGAAACAAATGATGGAAGGAAACCACGAAGAGGTGACCTGGGAAGTTTTCAAGAGAAAATTCTTGGACAAATATTTCCCGAAGAGTGCCAGGGATGAGAAGGAGGCCCAATTTCTAAAACTATATCAGGGAAGTCTCACAATGTCCGAGTATGCAGCAAAGTTTGAGTCCCTAGCGAAATATTTTCGCTATTTTCATAACCAAATGGATGAAGAGTACATGTGTGAGAGGTTTGAAAGCGGGCTCAGGTATGAGATTAAGGAGTCCGTGGAACCCCTAGAGATACGTCAATATCAGGTGCTGGTGGAGAAGTGCAAAAAGGTGGAGATCATGAAACGGAGCCGCCTTAATAGGAGTGCTATTGGTGGACAAGCGAGACCTCAGGTAGGAATCAAACACAGCCTTAACATTCAATTATGGGGTTTTGTCTCTAAATGTTACTTTTGAACAGGGAAATGGTGACCAACAAAATAAAGGCAGATAGCCCCAACAGCAAAAGCCGTATGCTCGCCCACAGGAGACTGCTAAAGATCGGAGGCCTCAGAATGCGGGACAGAACCAAACACGTACCATGCGATGCTTTCACTGTGGACAAGAGGGACATAAGATAACCGAGTGTCCCAAAAGAACCAGGTTATGTTATGGTTGCCAAAAACCAGGCCATCTTGCAAAAGATTGCCGAGAAAAGGATAGTGCTAATGATAAAGATGCTGCCAACAACAAGGATGTTGCACGCCCTACTGCTCGAGGACGTGTTTATCACATAAGTGGAAAAGAAGCACCATCTTCCTCAGAACTTATTCAGGGTGAGTGTTTAATTGCTGGAAGAATACTTTCTGTGATATATGATTCTGGAGCAACACATTCGTTCATTTCAATAGATTGGTTGAATTCACTCAAACTAGATGTCACTACCTTGCCGTTTGACTTAGTAGTTGCCCTACCCTCTGCTGAGCCAGTAAAATGTAATTCGGTGTGTTTGCAATGCCCACTGACTGTGTTTAAAATGAACTTTAAGACCGATTTAATTTGCATCCCACTAAAACATTTGGGAGTAATTCTGGGAATGGATTGGTTGTCTAACAACTACGTCCTACTAGACTGTGCTCGACGGAATGTGATATTTCCGGATCCCGATATTTCGAAGTTCCTCTCAACCAACAGACTGAAGTTTTCTCTGAAGGGAGGAGTCCAAAAATATGTGTTTCTCAACTCAATCAGTATGAATCCAGAGGTTACTGTCGATGATATCTCTGAAGTCTTTCCACCAGACGTACCAGGACTACCCCCAGTTCGCGATGTCGAGTTTTCTATCGATGTTATTCCGGGTACAGGACCCATTTCTATGACTCCTTACAGAATGGCCCCCTTAGAGCTATCAGAACTAAAGGACCAACTGGAAGACCTTTTGTCTAAACAATTCATTCGGCCTAGTGTGTCACCATGGGGAGCCCCCGTATTATTGGTCAAGAAGAAGGATGGAAAGTCGAAACTGTGTGTTGATTACCGACAGCTCAACAAAGTCACAATAAAAAACAGATACCCCTTACCCCGCATTGATGACTTAATGGACCAACTCAGAGGGGCATAGGTGTTTTCTAAGATCGATAAGATCGATCTAAAGTCGGGATACCATCAGATTCGAGTGAAAGAAGATGATATACCCAAGACAGCCTTTAGAACGCGATATGGGCACTATGAGTACTTGGTGATGCCCTTCGGAGTGACCAATGCGCCAGCTATCTTCATGGATTATATGAATAGTATCTTCCGTCCATTCTTAGACAAGTTTGTGGTGATTTTTATTGATGACATCTTGATCTATTCCAAGAGTCGGGAGGAACATGAGGAACATCTGCGTCAAGTTCTACAAATACTAAAGGATCAACAACTATATGCCAATCTAGGAAAATGTGAATTTTGGTTGGAAGAAGTGAAGTTCTTGGGACATGTAATTTCGAAGGAAGGGATTGTTGTTGACCCATCCATGGTAGAAGCTGGGATGGCATGGAAACAACCGCAAACAGTCACAGAGATTAGGAGTTTTCTGGGTTTGGCCGGGTACTATAGGAGATTTATTGAGGGATTTGCCAAGATTGCTGCCCCATTGACACACCTTACGAGGAAAAACCAGATTTATGCTTGGATTGAGGTGTGTGAGAAAAGTTTCCAACTGATGAAAGATAAGCTAACTACGTCCCCAGTGTTAGTGTTGCCACAACCAGAAGAGCCTTACGAGGTTTATTGTGATGCTTCCTATCAGGGTTTAGGTTGTGTTCTAATGCAGAACAAACAAGTAGTGGCCTATGCCTCAAGGCAATTGAAGGCGCATGAAAAGAATTATCCCACTCATGACTTAGAGTTAGCTGCAATTGTTTTCGCATTGAAAATTTGGAGACACTATCTATATGGGTGTAGTTTTGATGTATTCAGTGACCATAAGAGTTTGAAATACTTATTTGATCAAAAGGAACTTAACATTAGGCAGAGGAGATGAATGGAGTTCATTAAAGATTATGAGTTCACGTTGCATTACCATCCAGGAAAAAAAAACGTGGTGGCTGATGCCCTAAGCAAGAAGCGAGTTCATCTCTCGTTTGTATCAATGAAGGGGTTGGAGTTATTAGAGAAGTTTCGTGACTTGGATCTTTATTTGGATTCTGCATTGGAGAAACTACACTGTGGAATGATTGTTATAAATAGTGAATTGATGAATGAGATTAAAGTTCTCCAAGTTACAGACGTGTCGACTCAAGAAAAAAGGAAGTTGATCGAGGTCGGCAAGGCACCTGAATTCAAGGTGGGCCCCGACGATATTTTGAGATGTAGTGGACGTGTTTGTATACCTGACAATGCAGAGTTGAGGAGGACTATCTTGGATGAGGCCCACAAAAGCAAGCTGAGTATTCACCCTGGTATCACCAAAATGTATAAAGACCTTAAGCTGAAGTTTTGGTGGCCGGGAATGAAGAAACAAGTAGCAGAATATGTGGCTTCGTGTTTGACTTGTCAGAAAGCTAAGGTAGAGCATCAGAAGCCAGGGGGACTACTAATGCCATTAGATATTCTAGTATGGAAATGGGATAGTATATCCATGGATTTCATGGTAGCATTACCTAAGACTCAACGGAAGTTTGACTCTATTTGGGTAATTTTCGATAGGCTGACCAAATCTGTCCATTTCATACCCGTGAGGACTACTTATGATGTGACTAAGCTTGCAGAGATCTACATTGCCGAGATTGTCAGACTACATGGGGTGCCGTCTAGCATTGTGTCGGATAGAGATCCGAAGTTCATTTCTCGTTTGTGGAGGGCATTACATGAGGCGTTGGGTACTAAGTTGAGATTGAGTTCGGCCTATCCCCTCAAACCGATGGACAAACAAAAAGAACTATTCAGACCTTGGAGGATTTACTAAGAGCGTGTGTGTTGGATGAGCAAGGAAGTTGGGATAACATGTTGCCTCTCGTTGAGTTCACTTATAATAACAGCTACCATGCGAGCATTGGGATGGCACCGTACGAAGCCCTGTATGGGCGTAAGTGTCAAACCCCCTTGTGTTGGTATCAGGATGGTGGGAACCTAATTGTAGGGCCAGAATTGGTACAATAGACCACAAATAAGGTCCGTCTGATCCAAGAAAGGATGAAGATAGCGCAAAGTAGACAAAAAAGTTATGCCGACCAATGAAGGAAACCGTTGGAGTTTCAAGAGGGTGAACATGTATTTTTAAGAGTGACGCCTACTACTGGAGTTGGTAGGGCACTGAAGTCTAAAAAGCTAACTCCTAAATTCATTGGCCCATACCAGATCCTCCGACGTGTGGGTCTCGTAGCTTATCAGATTGCTTTGCCTCCAAATCTAGCCAAACTGCACGACGTGTTCCATGTGTCACAACTGAGGAAGTAAATCGCTGATCCTTCCCATATTATCGTGCTAGATGATATACAGTTTGAGGAGAACTTTTCATTTGCAGTTCCGCCGCTGAGCATTGCGGATAGGACTACTAAGCACTTACGAGGCAAAGAGATCGCCTTGGTCAAGGTGATTTGGGACCAAACGACTGGAGATGCAACCTGGGAATTAGAGGAAAAACTGAGAGAGCTCCACCCTAACCTTTTCATGTCTGACTAGTTTCGAGGACAAAACTAAATTTAAGGGGGTGAGTATTGTAACATCCTCTAAAATTATTAATTAAAATAATTTGGATCTATAAATATATTTTCCAATATTAAATTAGGTGTGGTAATTATTCGCCTTGTTTGCCTTATTGTAGTAAAGTTTTTAGTAAGAATTATTTAGTAGATGTATTTTTATTTCTAAGGCAAGAAGAATTTGGGCTAAGGGTTGTGGCTTGGTATCACACGGCCCATTTGAATGAGTAGGAGGTTGGGCTGGGAGTTTATGCCTTGTTTTGATGAAGGTTAACTAATAATTGATGAAGGTTGGTTAATAATAATAATAATAATAATAAATAAGAATTATAACAATATTTTCTCCCTTTTATTATTCAGGCCCAACACTATCTACCCAATAATGTTCTCTTTAAATAGGAAGGAATACTGAAACCCTAGCCACCATCACAAACCCTATTTCACAAACATCTTAAAGATTCTTAAAGAATACCAAAATTCTAGCCATCATCACCTCCTTTTCTTCGTGCATCAAAAGCTTGGAACTTCTTTTTCCTTGTGAACAACTTCGTGGGGCTTAGAGATTTGTACTAGGAAGAAAAGCGGCCAAGGTAAGGGCTTTTCCCCACACAAATTATAGTTAGACCGTTGGTTGGATGACATGAAATTAATAATTGTGATTGCTTGCTTTTTGAAAGGAATAATATGTAGACTAATGAATTAAAATAATGAAACCCCAATTCTTTGCGTAAGTTCATTATATAATATATGATTTTATAAGGTAAAGTATAGATTTTTATGTTATATATGATAAAGTTGTGATTTTTATGGCGAATATGAAATAAAGTATGAATTTTATGTTATATGTAATAAAGTTTTAATTTTTATAATGAATATGAAAGAAGAGTTGAATTTGTATGTTATATGTGACAAAGTTTTATGATGATGTATGAGTTGGAGTTGAATCTTGTTGTTATATATGTTAACGTGTTAATCTTTATGATGTGTATGATACCAAGTCTTGATTTTTGTGTGTATGTGGTGAAAGTTATGATTTTCATGATTATTTGTTATGGATATGTGATCTTAGTGATATGTGAATAAGATGATGATTTTGAAAAGTGATTTGAATGCTTATGACATGATTCTTAGTGGGCTGTGTGGAAATATATCTTTTTGATAATATATCATCATATCATGTCATGGCATATGCATCTTCGTGGAAGTTGCCTTAGTGGCAGGTTTTCCCCATTGGTATGGGTGATTTTTCTGTGTGGAAGTTGCCTTAGTGGCAAGTATATCCGGATCATATAGTTTTAGGAGCATGCATATGTATATATTTTTGTTATGCAATTTATTGGTTTGTGTATTTTTCTTTTAAATTGGAAGTTTTTACTCTTATATATTTTGTGTTATTCTTCTATATGTTTAACTTTGGTTTGATGTGGATGATGGATAAAACTGACCCTTACAACAACATTTTAGGTACTAATGAGTTCGAGGAGATTCAAGAGTAGTTGATGAGTATTAATGTGCGGCGAACGGGGGGATAAAAATGGGTTTTCAATACAATTTTGTAATGATAGAATTGCAGTGATATTTCTAAGTTTATTTTTAATCTTTTGTCACCAACTTTTAAAATGCAATAGGATTCTAGAAATATGGAAGTGGGTTCCCTTCCGTTAGGAATTATTGTTTTTCTTGTTACAGCCTTGAATAAACATTTTCTTAATAAAATTAAATAAACGTGGTTGTTACTAATTATTTGCATGAATGAGTGTTAGGAAGTTAGATAAAAAAAAAAATTGTCGTAAATCTTTCAAATCAATATATTTTTAAGTAATGCTTTGGATTAAAAATCCGGGGTGTTACAATTGGTATCAGAGCAATAATCCTCAGAAATTTTGGGGTGGGACGATTTTGTATGACGCTTGCCTTGATTTATGCCTTGATTTATGTGTGATGCTTGACTTTGTTATTTATGCCTTGATTTATGCCTTGATTTATGTGTGATGCTTGACTTTGTTATTTATGCCTTGATTTATGTGTGATGTTTGACTTTGTTGTATTTTTATGTGTGATGCTTGACTTTGTTATTTATGCCTTAAATTTATAATGAATATAAATATTCCGTAATTACTTAAATTTTGATTTATGATCTAAATTTTTGTAATAAAGACAATGTTTTAAACCTTTAACCTATTTAAAATTTTAGAATCCCCATAATAGAAGAGAATGGTAATACCGTAAAAGTTGTATTAGTGGGATTCTGGCTAAGGAAAGACTTGGTTATTAAGTGGTCCGTTGACCCACCTCTCCTTCCTGGGAACCCCTCTAATGCACGACTTACGGTGTGACCTGAACTTATCATGTAGCCGTGAATAAAATATTTCCTTACAACCCTACGATTACAATTAGATCATAGTGTTATCCTAGTGGTGAGGGATTTCTCTGAAGTCTTTCCACCAGACGTACCAGGACTACCCCCAGTTCGCGATATCAAATTTTCTATTGATGTTATTCCGGGTACGGGACCCATTTCTATGGCTCCTTACAAAATGGACCCCTTAGAGCTATCAGAACTAAAGAACCAACTGGAAGACCTTTTGTCTAAACAATTCATTTGGCCTAGTGTGTCACCATGGGGATCCCCGGTACTATTGGTCAAGAAGAAGGATGGAAAATCGAGACTGTGTGTTGATTACCGACAGCTCAACAAAGTCACAATAAAAAACAGATACCCCTTACCCCACATTGATGACTTAATGGACCAACTCAGAGGAGCAGAGGTGTTTTCTAAGATCGATCTAAAGTCGGGATACCATCAGATTCGAGTGAAAGAAGATGATATATCCAAGACAGCCTTTAGAACGCGATATGGGCATTATGAGTACTTGGTGATGCCCTTCGGAGTGACCAATGCGCCAACTATCTTCATGGATTATATGAACAATATTTTCCGTCCATTCTTAGACAAGTTTGTGGTGATTTTTATTGATGACATCTTGATCTATTCCAAGAGTCGGGAGGAACATGAGGAACATCTGCGTCAAGTTCTACAAATACTGAAGGATCAACAACTATATGCCAATCTAGGAAAATGCGAATTTTGGTTGGAAGAAGTGAAGTTCTTAGGACATGTAATTTCTAAGGAAGGGATTGCTGTCGACCCATCCAAGGTAGAAGCCGTGATGGCATGGAAACAACCGCAAACAGTCACAGAGATTAGGAGTTTTCTGGGTTTGGCCCGGTACTATAGGAGATTTATTGAGGGATTTGCCAAGATTGCTGCTCCATTGACACACCTTACGAGGAAGAACAAGATTTATGCTTGGACTGAGGCGTGTGAGAAAAGTTTCCAACTGATGAAAGAAAAGCTAACTACGTCCCCAGTGTTAGTGTTGCCACAACCAGAAGAGCCTTACGAGGTTTATTGTGATGCTTCCTATCAGGGTTTGGGTTGTGTTCTGATGCAGAACAAACAAGTAGTGGCCTATGCCTCAAGGCAATTGAAGGCGCATGAAAAGAATTATCCCACTCATGACTTAGAGTTAGCTGCAATTGTTTTCGCATTGAAAATTTGGAGACACTATCTATACGGGTGTAGTTTTGATGTATTCAGTGACCATAAGAGTTTGAAATACTTATTTGATCAAAAGGAACTTAACATTAGGCAGAGGAGATGAATGGAGTTCATTAAAGATTATGAGTTCACGTTGCATTACCATCCAGGAAAAAAAAACGTGGTGGCTGATGCCCTAAGCAAGAAGCGAGTTCATCTCTCGTTTGTATCAATGAAGGGGTTGGAGTTATTAGAGAAGTTTCGTGACTTGGATCTTTATTTGGATTCTGCATTGGAGAAACTACACTGTGGAATGATTGTTATAAATAGTGAATTGATGAATGAGATTAAAGTTCTCCAAGTTACAGACGTGTCGACTCAAGAAAAAAGGAAGTTGATCGAGGTCGGCAAGGCACCTGAATTCAAGGTGGGCCCCGACGATATTTTGAGATGTAGTGGACGTGTTTGTATACCTGACAATGCAGAGTTGAGGAGGACTATCTTGGATGAGGCCCACAAAAGCAAGCTGAGTATTCACCCTGGTATCACCAAAATGTATAAAGACCTTAAGCTGAAGTTTTGGTGGCCGGGAGTGAAGAAACAAGTAGCAGAATATGTGGCTTCGTGTTTGACTTGTCAGAAAGCTAAGGTAGAGCATCAAAAGCCAGGGGGACTACTAATGCCATTAGATATTCCAGTATGGAAATTGGATAGTATATCCATGGATTTCGTGGTAGCATTGCCTAAGACTCAACGGAAGTTTGACTCCATTTGGGTAATTGTCGATAGGCTGACCAAATCTGCCCATTTCATACCTGTGAGGACTACTTATGATGTGACTAAGCTTGCAGAGATCTACATTGCCGAGATTGTCAGACTACATGGGGTGCCGTCTAGCATTGTGTCGGATAGAGATGCGAAGTTCATTTCTCGTTTGTGGAGAGCATTACATGAGGCGTTGGGTACTAAGTTGAGATTGAGTTCGGCCTATCACCCTCAAACCGATGGACAAACAGAAAGAACTATTCAGACCTTGGAGGATTTACTAAGACCGTGTGTGTTAGATGAGCAAGGAAGTTGGGATAACATGTTGCCTCTCGATGAGTTCACTTATAATAACAGCTACCATGCGAGCATTGGGATGGCACCGTACGAAGCTCTGTATGGGCGTAAGTGCCAAACCCCCTTATGTTGGTATCAGGATGGTGAGAATCTAATTTTAGGGCCAGATTTGGTACAACAGACCACAAATAAGGTCCGTCTGATCCAAGAAAGGATGAAGATAGCACAAAGTAGACAAAAGAGTTATGCCGACCAACGAAGGAAACCATTGGAGTTTCAAGAGGGTGAACATGTATTTTTAAGAGTGACGCCTACTACTGGAGTTGGTAGGGCACTGAAGTCTAAGAAGCTAACTCCTAAATTCATTGGCCCATACCAGATCCTCTGACGTGTGGGTCTCGTAGCTTATCAGATTGCTTTGCCTCCAAATCTAGCCAAACTGCACGACGTGTTCCATGTGTCACAACTGAGGAAGTACATCGCTAATCCTTCCCATATTATCGTGCTAGATGATATACAGTTAGAGGAGAACTTTTCGTTTGCAGTTCCGCAGCTGAGCATTGCGGATAGGACTACTAAGCACTTACGAGGCAAACGACTGGAGATGCAACCTGGGAATTCGAGGAAAAGATGAGAGAGCTCCACCCTAATCTTTTCATGTCTAACTAGTTTCGAGGACGAAACTAAATTTAAGGGGGTGAGTATTGTAACATCCTCTAAAATTATTAATTAAAATAATTTGGATCTATAAATATATTTTCCAATATTAAATTAGGTGTGGTAATTATTCGCCTTGTTTTCCTTATTGTAGTAAAGTTTTTAGTAAGAATTATTTAGTAGACGTATTTTTATTTCTAAGGCAAGAAGAATTTGGGCTAAGGGTTGTGGCTTGGTATCACAAGGCCCATTTGAATGAGTAGGAGGTTGGGCTGAGAGTTTATGCCTTGTTTTGATGAAGGTTAACTAATAATTGATGAAGGTTGATTAATAATAATAATAACAATAATAATAATAATAATAATAATAATAATAATAATAATAATAATAATAATAATAATAATAATAATAATAATAATAATAATAAGAATTATAATAATATTTTCTCCCTTTTATTATTCAGGCCCAACACTATCTACCCAATAATGTTCTCTTTAAATAGGAAGGAATACTGAAACCCTAGCCACCATCACAAACCCTAATTCACAAACATCTTAAAGATTCTTAAAGAATACCAAAATTCTAGCCACCATCACCTCCTTTTCTTCGTGCATCAAAAGCTTGGAACTTCTTTTTCCTTGTGAACAACTTCGTGGGGCTTAGAGATTTGTACTAGGAAGAAAAGCGGCCAAGGTAAGGGCTTTTCCCCACACAAATTATAGTTAGACCGTTGGTTGGATGACATGAAATTAATAATTGTGATTGCTTGCTTTTTGAAAGGAATAATATGTAGACTAATGAATTAAAATAATGAAACCCCAATTCTTTGCGTAAGTTCATTATATAATATATGATTTTATAAGGTAAAGTATAGATTTTTATGTTATATATGATAAAGTTGTGATTTTTATGGCGAATATGAAATAAAGTATGAATTTTATGTTATATGTAATAAAGTTTTAATTTTTATAATGAATATGAAAGAAGAGTTGAATTTGTATGTTATATGTGACAAAGTTTTATGATGATGTATGAGTTGGAGTTGAATCTTGTTGTTATATATGTTAACGTGTTAATCTTTATGATGTGTATGATACCAAGTCTTGATTTTTGTGTTTATGTGGTGAAAGTTATGATTTTCATGATTATTTGTTATGGATATGTGATCTTAGTGATGTGTGAATAAGATGATGATTTTGAAAAGTGATTTGAATGCTTATGGCATGATTCTTAGTGGGCTGTGTGGAAATATATCTTTTTGATAATATATCATCATATCATGTCATGGCATATGCATCTTCGTGGAAGTTGCCTTAGTGGCAGGTTTTCCCCATTGGTATGGGTGATTTTTCTTTGTGGAAGTTGCCTTAGTGGCAAGTATATCCGGATCATATAGTTTTAGGAGCATGCATATGTATATATTTTTGTTATGCAATTTATTGGTTTGTGTATTTTTCTTTTAAATTGGAAGTTTTTACTCTTATATATTTTGTGTTATTCTTCTATATGTTTAACTTTGGTTTGATGTGGATGATGGATAAAACTGACCCTTACAACAACATTTTAGGTACTAATGAGTTCGAGGAGATTCAAGAGTAGTTGATGAGTATTAATGTGCGGCGAACGGGGGGATAAAAATGGGTTTTCAATACAATTTTGTAATGATAGAATTGCTGCGATATTTCTAAGTTTATTTTTAATCTTTTGTCACCAACTTTTAAAATGCAATAGGATTCTAGAAACATGGAAGTGGGTTCCCTTCCGTTAGGAATTATTGTTTTTCTTGTTACAGCCTTGAATAAACATTTTCTTAATAAAATTAAATAAACGTGGTTGTTACTAATTATTTGCATGAATGAGTGTTAGGTAGTTAGACAAAAAAAAAATTGTCGTAAATCTTTCTAAACAATATATTTTTAAGTAACGCTTTGGATTAAAAATCCGGGGTGTTACAGTGAGGGGGGGCGAGAAGGTCGTGACTAACAATGCCGATAACGGTAAGGGTCGGGATGTTACAAAACTCATCTCATGTGGGGTATAAGACTCATCTATATATAGCACATAGTTTATCCGCGTAAATAACTATGGGTACAAGACCCATCCATATGAAGCATAAATTAATCTCAAATACATACAATAAAAATACTTCATTTTTAACCATCATCTTCATAAAATCATATTTACAATATAATATTTCATTTAAATATACAATAACAACAATCATAAAAGAAGGAAATTCAACAAACAAAATAGTAAATAAATCAATTCATAATCTAAGACTGTACTTCATAAAATCCTAATTTTAATAGAGTTAAGTTTTCAACAAAATGTATTTTTGTAAAAAAATACCATTCAAAATATCTAACTATTTTTTCATCCCATATTTCCAAAATAAATGCATCACGAAAGAGTTAAAGGGTGTGATTACCTGTTGAGTCAAAGTTGAATTAAAATTGATTACTATTAATTTACTCGCTTTCTATCAGTCTAGTGATGGTGTAACCTATTTTTTATTCGAGATTATGTTTAAGTATGGATAGGAACAAACAAAAAAAACTCCCTTCAAACAATGTGTAGTATAATAATAGGTTAGTTTGTTACAATATGATGCACATGAATAGGAACAAACAAAACAATTCTCTTCAAATAGTGTTATGCTCCATTTTAAATAATCGGTTGTAACATTTACATATTTAAAACAATCTTTAATACAAAATTATAATAACAATAATAATAAATAATAATAATAATTTATAATTTTGATTAATTTAAATTTTAAAATTCTAATTATTTCTAATACAATAGGATGTTACACAAATCATATATAAGATTGAAATGATGTTAAATTTGATGATAACCTTCATAATCCCCTTACTCAAATACAATATCAGCAAAACGAGTAATTTGTCCTTGTGAACACCGCATCCAGAAAAAAAGACATAAAACATCACACCACAATGAAGAACAAACCAATTTCACACTCAAATGATGAAATCATAGATAAAACACGAAAAAAAAAAACTAAATATGTATGGAAAAAAAATTATTTAAATAAAAGGACATAATAAACTAACATAGAGAGGTGATTTCCAAAAAAAATGTCCTAAATAAGCCCTTCTAATAGAAAAAGATAACGTGACTAAACTAAAGTAAAGAAAGTACAGTGGATAAACAAAAACGAACAGAATAACACAACTGATTTATCCTGGGTCATCACCAACACGGTAGCTAGTCCAGTCATTTCAACCTGAAGGTTTTAATCTACTAATTTACCACTGAATCACACTTCCACTGAACACCTACTAATCAAACAGATTATGTTAAATTATTCTCAACTTTCTAGCTTAGTACAATTAAGCTTTTGAGGAAAGCAGACACTACCGAGCTAGGTTACAAAAGAATAGTTTTAGGTTTTCTGGAAAAGCTCTCACAATAGGGTGTTTACAAAGTTGTACTCTTAGAAACGTTTCTCAACACTTAGGTAAAATTAATGATTAAGAGCTAGAGTGCAAAGGAGGTTGTATTATGCTTATTGCAGTGCGTTTCTTGTATGTTCTTCAAGTGAGGAATGCACGTCCTTTTATATAGATCTTTAGGGATTTTGGTCGTTGTCTTGATTGCAAGAAATTAGCAAATATCATGAAATTTCATATCAAATCTTTTGCGATTGATTTGCCAATGAAAACTTTTCAAAACGAATCCTTGTAATTGATTAAGAGTATCTTGGTATGTAGACAGAAGAAGCAGAGGATACGATGATTAGAGCATGTCTCATAGACCTTCAGACAAATAACAGATTCAAGATGTTTATAAGAGGATGCGCAAAAGCTTTGTCTTATTCGGAGCATTGACGTTCATCATACGCATTGACTTTAATCAGATTGTTGTCTTTAATCAGAGTGTTGACTTTAATCAAAGCATACATTACAAATCAGAGTCAGACGATCAAATATGTGATGCGATTATCAGAGGCATACAATCACTTACCTGTCAAGGTTATGAGAGGCATACGAATCATTTTGCTTGGCACACTTATTAGAGGCACACTCATTAAAGGCTGAACATTCATCTTGTTGCTTGTATTACCAATATCACTATAAGCATGTTTCAGAGCGCGTTTATCAGACTTAGAATATAGAATTGAAGTAGAGTTGGTGTTCCTTTATATTAGTCCAATCATAAGAGGTTACAACATAGATGCTACAAAATCCATTTGATCTGGGAATGACACAATTAATTAGAATGTTATTGCTTTAAATTATTCCTACAAAATGATTTTGTTATCATCAAACCAAGTGAGGGTCATAGTTCTTCAAACCAACTTGGTTCTAACAGCATAAACATTAAAGCTTGTTCATATTGCATTTGCACACTTTGAAATACATCATAAACATTTTCTATGTGATTTTGAATCAACTTACAGACATAAAAAATCGAAGGTTTTGTGAGTCAACTTACACAATTGTGAATCGATTCACACTGATACTGTGACAACCTAAACCCCAAACTAATATATATAATAATTTATATCATATTTCTATAAAATTTGCAGCTGATAAATGAAGATATGTTTCCAAGAAAATAAAAACATTTATATCTATTTTAGGATATCACGTTCCTCAAAAATCAAAAGGAACACTTAAAACTTCTTTACTCCTATAAAATAGAGCAATCTCAATAAGCTTGATTTAAGTATAATTACTTGATTTAATTCTAAAAACTTACTAGTACTTATAAGGTTTTCATACAAAAAGTCGTTTCAAATTAAATGAGTAAAATAAAAATTACAACCCTTATTCCCGGTATCACCTATCAGAGCAGGGTTCCTCCCAACTTGAACTTGAAGATTCATTAACCTGTAACAACTGCGATTTCGCAAATGCAGGGCCAAGCCAGTCAAACACAAACAACGAAGGAGGTGAGTTTTGAAATCATGTTAGGTTAACCGTTTGATGGAATAACGATTAAGTAGTTAAACGGCTGAGGGCATGGACCTCTCTTTGGGCTTGACAAAATATTCCAACTCATCATGGTCCATTCAACAACAGAAGTCCAACACATAATTTAGTGCTTAATACTAATTAACCATAATTTAATAAATAATAATTCCTAATAATTGATTATTGTCAACGAATAATGGATTAGTTAAATAATTAATCTAGCAATTTCTCACTTGGATGACAATCATCAATTACTAAAAGAATATGATAAATTAATACTAGAATTTTAATTATGGTCAGAACACTTGTCATCTATGAGAAATAAAGTTTAATGCAACAAAAATTGAATCTGGTAGGGAAAACAAATCATACATGTCAAAAACTTACATTTTATATAACAATGATAACTATAGAATGGGTCAAACATTTGAAAATGCTATAATAAACTCCCACTAACCGCAAATATCAAAGGACTTTAATAAAACTATATGCGTTATGATACTTATAAGTCTTTGGTTAGCTCTGCCAATGAGTTTTTAATCTCATAAATTTCATAGAATATCCACAAGTTTAAGAATATTATGTCTATAGGTACTTTCATAACACAATATTATACCTGATAGGAGTATTGATACTATATTTGTACTTTTATTTGGTGACCTCACAAAAATGTGGAATGTTGGTAATTGAAGAGAATCACAATATAATTGTTTACTAAAGCATTGTTGTGCATTTTTCAATGACCTAAACATTAAATAATGGTGCATACTCAGATGAAAAGAATATATATATATATATATATATATATATATCAGATTGATAGAATGAACTTAGTTTTTAAGGATTCATACAGTATGTCATAAAATATATATAGTGTACACTAGAGTATATGACAATATAAGAATGATAATTTTTAAGTATTTATAATTTTTGTACACGTGCACTTTCACTAATTCGATATATAAACATGAGATTCAAATTCTCATCAAAGCCCACTAGTTTCAAAATACTTAAATGACATAATATGCATTCCCACCGATCTTGTAACCCTGTAATTTTAAATAAGGTATTAAAACAAAATATAAATAAGTTTTTATTTTTCAAAAGTTTTTAAAGTAAAATAAATTGTGAAGTAAAAAATTTAGAACTTGATCAGAATAAAAAAACTCTTCTATGAAATACAAAGTAATCCATTTTTAAATACTCAATACGATAATTCAATATACTACAAAGATACATATACATAATAAATTTAGCATTAGTAAAATAAATAAATTCTAAATCTAAGACTATGACTGTGATCCGGTATCGCATTCACTTTTCACTAAAAAACTGACGAGCAATCCAGATATACTCCTCAGTTCTTCAATGCTAAAAACCCGAAACATCACCCCAACAAAGTAGTGAGTTACAAAACTCAGTGTCATAGAATAAGAAAAACAATTTTAAGATATTCCTAGCCATACTTGGTGTGCTAAGTATAGAAAAGTTCTCTCATCTTAACCGTCAAACTCCCTCGTACAATAATAAAATTAAACTAGTATTTTAATTATTAAGATGTATCATATACTTAATCATATAAATTGATTAATTTTATATGATAATAGTCAATAATCTTTTAGAGAACCCGTAATCTAGATCCTTCATGTGTGAATCACTTGAAAGATACTAGTCCATAGTAAGGTAAGTAAGATGTCATGAGTGCAAGAAGTGTCCTACTTGCTCTTCCCTTACTAAAGGAATTTAGTCAACTCATCGTAAAATGGTATTTCTCCTTTACTGAAGAAATTCGTCAAATTATATATATGATTAATCTCAATACTCTTTTTTTTATCAAGTTATTCTTACAAATTATAGAATATATATATAAACCTACATTCATACATGCTTATGTTTAAATACAAAAACAAAATCTTTCATTTAATTCACATATATTACACAAACTTCATACAAAATATAACATTAAATATTAAAATCATTCCTGAAAGAGTTATGAGTAATTTATAATTGTTTAAGCACCTAATGGAAGTGCTATACATAAGGAAGCTAAAACCAAATGAAAACAGTCAGTAAAGCACTTGAAATATAGTTCCAAACCGTGTAAAATTTACTCAGCAAAAATCATATTCGCTCAATGAATTTGAAATAGAAAGGAACCCCTTCCCAGACTACAGGAAAATTATATTAGACAATTTATTTTCGTAAGAGAATTTGATATGACACAAACGCATTTATTGGATGCACAAGATTTGTTAACAAACCAAAATGGATTAGAATAAGCCGAAGGATAACAAAATGACCTAATCATTAATCCAATGACACAAAGACATTTATTGGATGCAGAAAATTGGTTAACAAACCAAAATGGAGTAGAATAAGCTGATGGAGGAGGAAAATGATGTAATTGTTAATTTAATGTCACAAACACACTTATTTGATGCACAAGATTGGTTAAGAACCTAAATGGAGTAGAATAAGTCGAGGGAGGACGAAAATGACCTAAATGTTCATCAGATGACATAAACGCACAAATTGGATGCACATGATTGGTTAACAAACGCAAATGGATTAGAATAAGCCGAAGGATGACGAAAATGACCTAATTGTTAATCTAATGACACACACGAACTGATTGGATGCACAAGATTGGTTAAGAACCAAAATGGAGTAAAATAAGCCGAGGGAGGACAAAAATGACCTACATTTTCATCCGATGTCACAAACGCACTTATTGGATGCACAAGTTTGGTTATTAAACCAAAATGTATTAGAATAAGCCGAAGGATGAGGAAAACGAGCTAATTGTTAATCCAATGACACAAACGCACTTATTGGACGCACAAGGTTGGTTAACAAACCAAAATGGATTAGAATAAGCCGAAGGATGACGAAAATGACCAAATTATTAATCCAATGACACAAACACACTTATTGGATGCACAAGATTGGTTAAAAAACCAAAATGGATTAGAATAAGCCGAAAAATGACGAATATTACCTAATTGTAATCCAATTACACAGACGCACTTATTGGATGCACTAGATTGGTTAACAAACCAAATGGATTAGAATAAGCCGAAGGATGACGAAAGTGACCTAATTGTTAATCCAATCACAGGAACGCACTTATTGGATGCACAAGAATGGTTAACAAACCAAAATGGATTAGAATAAGCCAAATGATGATGAGAATGACACAAATGTTAATCCAATGACACAACACACTTATTGGATACACAAGATTGGTTAACAACCCAAAATAAATTTGAATAACCCGAAGGATGACGAAAATGACCTAATTGTTAATCCTATGACACAAACACACTTATTGGATGCACAAGATTGGTAAAAAAAACAAAAATGGATTAGAATAAGCCGAGGGAGGATGAAAATAACTTAATTGTTAATCCAATGAAAGAAACACACTTATTGGATGCACAAGATTGGCAAACAACCCAAAATGGAGTCGAATAAGTCGAGGGAGGACGAAAATAATGTAATTGTTATTCTAAGGACAGAAACACACTTATTGGATGCACTAGATTGGTTAAAAACCCTAATTGGATTCGAATAAACCGAAGTATGACAAAAATGACCTAAATGTTAATCCAATGGCACAAAGGCACTTATTGGATGCACATGATTGGTTAAAAACGCTAATTTCATTAGAATAGGCCTAGGGAGGAAAAAAATGACCTTAATATTAAACCAATGACACAAACGCACTTATTGGATGCACAAGATTGGTTAAAAACCCTTATTGGATTAGAATAAGTCTATGGAGGACGAAAATGACCTAAATGTTAAACCAATGACACAAATGCACTTATTGGATGCACAAGATTGGTTAAAAACCCTAATTGGATTTGTATAAGCCTAGGGAGGACGAAAATGACCTAAATGTTAAACCAATGACACAAACGCACTTATTTGATGCACATGATTGGATAAAAACCCTAATTGGCTTAGAATAAGCCGAAGGATGACGAAAATGACCCAAATGTTAATGCACTGACACAAACGCACTTATTGGATGCACAAGATTGGTTAAAATCCCTAATTGGATTAGAATAAGCCTTGGGAGGACGAAAATGACCTAAATGTTAAACCAATGACACAAACGCACTTATTGGATGCACAAGATTGATTAAAAACAGTAAATTGATTAGAATGAGCTGAAGGATGACGAAAATGACTTAAATGTTAACCCAATTACACATGATAGGTTAAAAACCCTAATTGGATTAGGATAAGACGAAGGAGGACGAAAATAACCTACATGTTAAACCAATGACACAAGCGCATTTATTGGATCAACAAGATTTGTTAAAAACCCTAATTGGATTAGAATAAGCCTAGGTAGGACGAAAATGATCTAAATGTTAATCCAATGACAGAAACGCACTTCTTGGATGCACAAGATTGGTGAAAACCCCAAATTGGATTAGAATAAGCCTAGGCAAGACGAAAATGACCTAAATTTTAAACCAATGACCTAAACGCACTTATTGGATGCACAAGGTTGGTTAAAACTTTTAATTTGATTAGAATAAGTCTAGGGAGGACGAAAATGACCTAAATGTTAAACCAATATCACAAACAAACTTACTGGATGCAATAGAATGGTTAAAAACCCTAATTGGATTAGAATAAATCGAAGTATGACGAAAATGACCTAAATGTTAATCCAATGGCACAAACGCACTTATTGGATGCCCAAGATTTGTTAAAATCCCTAGTTGGATTAGAATATGGCTAGGGAGGACGAAAATGACCTAAATGTTAATCCACTAACACAAACGGACTTATTGGATGCACAAGATTGGTTAAAATCCCAAATTGGAATAGAATAAGCCTAGGGAGGACGAAAATGACTTAAATGCTAAATCAATGACACAAACGCACATGTTGGATGCACAAGATTGATTAAAAACCCTAATTGGATTAGAATAAGCCTAGGGAGGATGAAAATGACCTAAATGTTAAACCAATGACACAAACGCACTTATTGGATGCACATGATTGGTTAAAAACCCTAATTGGATTATAATAAGACTAGGGAGGACGAAAATAACCTAAATGTTAAACCAATGACACAAACGCACTTATTGGATCCACAAGATTTGTTAAAAATCCCTAATTGGATTACAATAAGCCTAGGGATGACGAAAATGACCTAAATGTTAAATTAATGACACAAACGCACTTATTGGATCCACAAGATTGGTTAAAAATCCTAATTGGATTAGAATAAGCCTAGGTAGAACGAAAATGATCTAAATGTTAATCCAATGACACACACGAACTTATTGGATGCACAAGATTGGTGAAAAACCCTACTTGGATTAGAATAAGCCTAGGGAGGACGAAAATGATCTAAATGTTAAACCAATGACCTAAACACACTTATTGGATGCACAAGATTGGTGAAAAACCCTAATTGGATTAGAATAAGCCTAGGGATGACGAAAATGACTTAAATGTTAAACCAATGAATCAAACGCACTTATTGGATGCACAAGATTGATTAAAAACCCTAATTGGATTAGAATAAGCCGAAGGATGACGAAAATGACCTAAATGTTAATCCAATGACACAAACGCACTTCTTGGATGCATAAGATTGCTTAAAAACCCTAATTGGATTAGAATAAGCGAAGGATGACGAAAATGACCTAAATGTTAATCCAATGACACAAACGCACTTATTGGATGCAAATGAGTGGTTAAAAACCCTAATTGGATTATAATAAAACTAGGGAGGACGAAAATAACCTAAATGTTAAACCAATGACACAAATGCACTTATTGGATCCACAACATTTGTTAAAAATCCTAATTGGATTAGAATAATCCTAGGTAGAACGAAAATGATCTAAATGTTAATCCAATGACACAAACGAACTTATTGGATGCACAAGTTTGGTGAAAAACCCTAATTGGATTAGAGTTAGCCTAGGGAAGACGAAAATGATCTAAATGTTAAACCAATGACCTAAACACACTTATTGGATGCACAAGATTGGTGAAAAACCCTAATTGGATTAGAATAAGCCTAGGGATGACGAAAATGACCTAAATGTTAAACCAATGAATCAAACGTACTTATTGGAAGCACAAGATTGATTAAAAACCTTAATTCGATTAGAATAAGCCGAAGGATGACGAAAATGACCTAAATGTTAATCCAATGACACAAACGCACTTATTGGATGCATAAGATTGCTTAAAAACCCTAATTGGATTAGAATAAGCGAAGGATGACGAAAATGACCTAAATGTTAATCCAATGA
>JBBPBQ010000009.1:2404226-2423796 GCA_037974755.1 Cicer yamashitae | reverse complement strand
AAAATGACCTAAATGTTAATCCAATGACACAAGCGCATTTATTGGATCCACAAGATTGGTTAAAATCCCTAATTGGATTAGAATAAGCCTAGGCAAGACAAAAATGACCTAAATGTTAAACCAATGTAACAAATGCACTTATTGGATGCACAAGATTGATTAAAAACCCTAATTGGAATAGAATATGCCGAAGAATGACGAAAATGACCTTATTGTCAATCCAATGACACAAACGCACTTATTGGATGAACAAGATTTGTTAAAAACCGTAATTGGATGAGAATAAGAATATGGAGGACGAAAATAACTTAAATGTTAAACCAATGACACAAACACACTTATTGGATGCACAAGATTGGATAAAAACCCTAATTGGATTAGAATAAGCAAATGGAGGACGAAAATGACCTAAATGTTAATCCAATGACACAAACGCACTTATTGGATGCACAACATTGGTTAACAACCCTAATTGGATTAGAATAAGGCTAGGGAGGACGAAAATGACCTAAATGTTAAATAATTGACAGAAACACAGTTATTGGATGAACAAGATTGGTTAATAACCTTATCTAGATTAGAATAAGCCTAGAGAGGACGAAAATGACCTAAATGTTAAACCAATGACCTAAACTTACTTATTGGATGCACAAGGTTGGTTACAAATCCTAATTGCATTAGGATAATCCTAGGGAGGACGATAATGACATAAATGTTAAACCAACGACACAAAAGGCCTTATTGAATGCACAAGATTGGTTAAAAATCCTAATTGGATTAGAATAAGCTTAGGTAGGACGGAAACGAACTAAATGTTAAACCAATGTTACAAACGCACTTATTGGATGCACAAGATTGATTAAAAACCCTAATTGGATTACAATAAGCGTAGGATGACGAAAATGACCTAAATGTTAATCCAATGACACAAACGCACTTATTGGATGCACAACATTGTTTAAAAACCCTAATTGGATTAGAATAAGACTAAGGAGGAAGAAAATAACCTAAATGTTAAACCAATGACACAAGCGCATTTATTGGATCCACAAGATTGGTTAAAAACCCTAATTGGAATAGAATAAGCCTAAGTAGGACGAAAATGACCTAAATGTTAAACCAATGTTCTAAACTCACTTATTGGATGCACAAGGTTGATTAAAAATCCTAATTGCATTAAGATAAGCCTAGGGAGGACGAAAATGACCTAAATGTTAAACCAACGACACAAATGGCCTTATTGAATGCACAAGATTGGTTAAAAACCCTAATTGGATTAGAATAAGCCTAGGTAGGATGGAAATGACCTAAATGTTAAACCAATGACACAAACGCACTTATTAGATGCACAATATTGCTTAGAAACCCTAATTGGTTAGAATAAGTCGAAGGATGACGAAAATGACCTAAATGTTAATCCAATGACACAAACGCACTTATTGGATGCACAAGATTGATTAAAAACCCTAATTGGATTAGAATAAGCCGAAGAATGACGAAAATGACCTGAATGTCAATCCAATGACACAAACGCACTTATTGGATGCACAAGATTTCTTAAAAACCGTAATTGGATTAGGATAAGACTAAGAAGGACGAAAATAACTTAAATGTTAAACCAATGACACAAACACACTTATTGGATGCACCAGATTGGTTAAAAACCCTAATTGGATTAGAATAAGCAAATGGAGGACGAAAATGACCTAAATGTTAATCCAATGACACAAACGCACTTATTGGATGCACAACATTGGTTAACAACCCTAATTGGTTTAGAATAAGGCTAGGGAGGGAAAAAATGACCTTAATGTTAAATAATTGACAGAAACGCACTTATTGGATGCATAAGATTGGTTAAATACCTTATCTAGATTAGAATAAGCCTAGAGAGGACGAAAATGACCTAAATGGTAAACCAATGACCAAAACTCCCTTGTTGGATGCACATGGTTGGTTAAAAATTCTAATAGCATTAGGATAAGCCTAGGGAGGACGAAAATGACCTAAATGTTAAACCAAGGACACAAATGGCTTTATTGAATGCACAAGATTGGTTAAACACCCTAATTGGATTAGAATAAGCCTAGGTAGGACGGAAATGACCTAAATGTTAAACCAATGTTAGAAACGCACTTATTGGATGCACAAGATTGATTAAAAACCCTAATTGGATTAGAATAAGCGTAGGATGACGAAAATGACTTAAATGTTAATCCAATGACACAATCGCACTTATTGGATGCACAAGATTGGTTAAAAACCCTAATTGGATTAGAATAAAACTAACGAGGACGAAAATAACCTAAATGTTAAACCAATGACACAAGCGCACTTATTGGATCCACAAGATTGGTTAAAAACCCTAATTGGATTAGAATAAGCCTAGGTAGGACGAAAATGATCTAAATGTTAATCCAATGACACAAACACACTTATTGGATGCACAAGACTGGTTAAAAACCCTAATTGGATTACAATAAGCATAGGGAGGATGAAAATGACCTAAATGTTAATCCAATGACACAAGCGCATTTATTGGATCCAAAAGATTGGTTAAAATCCCTAATTGGATTAGAATAAGCCTAGGCAAGACAAAAATGACCTAAATGTTAAACCAATGTCACAAATGCACTTATTGGATGCACAAGATTGATTAAAAACCCTAATTGGATTAGAATAAGCCGAAGAATGACGAAAATGACATGAATTTCAATCCAATGATACAAACGCACTTATTGGATGCACAAGATTTGTTAAAAACCGTAATTGGTTAGAATAAGACTAAGGAGGATGAAAATAAGTTAAATGTTAAACCATTGACACACAACAGACTTATTGGATGCACAAGATTGGTTAAAAACCCTAATTGGATTAGAATAAGCAAATGGAGGACGAAAATGACCTAAATGTTAATCCAATGACACAAACGAACTTATTGGATGCACAAGATTGGTGAAAAACCCTAATTGGATTAGAATAAGCCTAGGGAGGACGAAAATGACCTAAATGTTAAACCAATGTCACAAACGCACTTACAGGATGCACTAGAATGGTTTCAAACCCTAATTGGATTAGAATAAACCGAAGTATGACAAAAATGACCTAAATGTTAATTCAATGGCACAATCGCACTTATTGGATGCACAAGATTGGTTAAAATCCCTAATTGGATTAGAATAAGCCTAAGGAGGACGAAAATGACCTATATGTTAATCCACTGACACAAACGCACTTATTGGATGCACAAGACTGGTTAAAAACCCTAATTGGATTAGAATAAGCCTAGGGAGGATGAGAATGACCTAAATGTTAATCGAATGACACAAACGCACTTATTGGTTGCACAATATTGCTTAGAAACCCTAATTGGATTAGATGAAAGCCGAAGGATGACGAAAATGACCTAAATGTTAATCCAATGACACAAATGCACTTATTGGAAGCACAAGATTGGTTTAAATCCCTAATTGGATTAGAATAAGCCTAGGCAAGACAAAAATGACCTAAATGTTAAACCAATGACACAAACACACTTATTGGATGCACAAGATTGGTTCAAAACCCCAATTGGATTAGAATAAGCAAATGGAGGACGAAAATGACCTAAATGTTAATCCAATGACACAAACGCACTTATTTGATGCACAACATTGGTTAACAACCCTAATTGGATTAGAATAAGGCTAGGGAGGACGAAAATGACTTAAATGTTAAATAATTGATAGAAACGCACTTATTGGATGCACAAGATTGGTTAAATACATTATCTAGATTAGAATAAGCCTAGAGAGGACGAAAATGACCTAAATGTTAAACCAATGACCTAAACTCACTTATTGGATGCACAAGGTTGGTTAAAAACCTAATTGTATGAGGATAAGCCTAGGGAGGACGAAAATGACATAAATGTTAAACCAACGACACAAATGCCCTTATTGAATGCACAAGATTGGTTAAAAATCCTAATTGGATTAGAATAAGCTTAGGTAGGACGGAAATGACCTAAATGTTAAACCAATGTTACAAACGCACTTATTGGATGCACAAGATTGATTAAAAACCCTGATTGGATTACAATAAGCGTAGGATGACGAAAATGACCTAAATGTTAAACCAATGTTACAAACGCACTTATTGGATGCACAAGATTGATTAAAAACCCTAATTGGATTAGAATAAGCGTAGGATGACGAAAATAACCTAAATGTTAATCCAATGACACAAACGCACTTATTGGATGCACAAGATTGGTTAAAAACCCTAATTGGATTAGAATAAGACTAAGGAGGACGAAAATAACCTAAATGTTAAACCAATGACACAAGCGCATTTATTGGATCCACAAGATTGGTTAAAAACCCTAATTGGATTAGAATAAGCCTAGGTAGGACGAAAATGATCTAAATGTTAATTCAATGACACAAACGCACTTATTGGATGCACAAGACTGGTTAAAAACCCTTATTGGATTACAATAAGCCTAGGGAGGATGAAAATGACCTAAATGTTAATCTAATGACACAAGCTCATATATTGGATCCACAAGTTTGGTTAAAATCCCTAATTGGATTAGAATAAGCCTAGGCAAGACAAAAATGACCTAAATGTTAAACCAATGTCACAAATGCACTTATTGGATGTACAAGATTGATTAAAAACCCTAATTGGATTAGAATAAGCCGAAGAATGACGAAAATGACCTGAATGTCAATCCAATGACACAAACGCACTTATTGGATGAACAAGATTTGTTAAAAACCGTAATTGGATTAGAATAAGCCTAAGGAGGACGAAAATAACTTAAATGTTAAACCAATGACACAAACACACTTATTGGATGCACAAGATTGGTTCAAAACCCTAATTGGATTAGAATAAGCAAATGGAGGACGAAAATGACCTAAATGTTAATCCAATGACACAAACGCACTTATTGGATGCAAAACATTGGTTAACAACCCTAATTGGATTAGAATAAGGCTAGGGAGGATGAAAATGACTTAAATGTTAAATAATTGATAGAAACGCAATTATTGGATGCACAAGATTGGTTAAATACATTATCTAGATTAGAATAAGCCTAGAGAGGACGAAAATGACCTAAATGTTAAACCAATGACCTAAACTCACTTATTGGATGCACAAGGTTGGTTAAAAATCCTAATTGCATTAGGATAAGCCTAGGGAGGACGAAAATGACCTAAATGTTAAACCAACGACACAAATGGCCTTATTGAATGCACAAGATTGGTTAAAAACCCTAATTGGATTAGAATAAGCCTAGGTAGGACGGAAATGACCTAAATGTTAAACCAATGTTACAAACGCACTTATTGGATGCACAAGATTGATCAAAAACCCTAATTGGATTAGAAGAAGACTAAAGAGGACGAAAATAACCTAAATGTTAAACCAATGACACAAGCGCATTTATTGGATCCACAAGATTGGTTAAAAACCCTAATTGGATTAGAATAAGCCTAGGTAGGACGAAAATGATCTAAATGTTAATCAAATGACACAAACGCACTTATTGGATGCACAATATTGCTTAGAAACCCTAATTGGATTAGAATAAGCCGAAGGATGACGAAAATGACATAAATGTTAATCCAATGACACAAACGCACTTATTGGAAGCACAAGATTGGTTAAAATCCCTAGTTGGATTCGAGTAAGCCTAGGGAAGACGAAAATGACCTAAATGTTAAACCAATGACACAAACGCACTTATTGGATGCACAAGATTGATTAAAAACCTTAATTGGATTAGAATAAGCCGAAGAATGACGAAAATGACCTGAATGTCAATCCAATGACACAAACGCACTTATTGGATGCACAAGATTTCTTAAAAACCGTAATTGGATTAGAATATGACTAAGGAGGACGAAAATAACTGAAATGTTAAACCAATGACGCAAACACACTTATTGGATGCACAAGATTGGTTAAAAACCCTAATTGGATTAGAATAAGCAAATGGAGGACGAAAATGACCTAAATGTTAATCCAATGACACAAACGCACTTATTGGATGCACAACACTGGTTAACAACCCTAATTGGATTAGAATAAGGCTAAGGAGGGAAAAAATGACCTTCATGTTAAATAATTGACAGAAACGCACTTATTGGATGCATAAGATGGGTTAAATACCTTATCTAGATTAGAATAAGCCTAGAGAGGACGAAAATTACATAAATGTTAAACCAATGACCTAAACTGACTTATTGGATGCACAAGGTTGGTTAAAAATCCTAATTGCATTAGGATAAGCCTAGGGAGGGCGAAAATGACCTAAATGTTAAACCAACGACACAAATGGCGTTATTGAATGCACAAGATTGGTTAAAAACCCTAATTGGATTAGAATAAGCCTAGGTAGGACGGAAATGACCTAAATGTTAAACCAATGTTACAAACGCACTTATTGGATGCACATGATTGATCAAAAACCCTAATTGGATTAGAATAAGACTAAGGAGGACGAAAATAACCTAAATGTTAAACCAATGACACAAGCGCATTTATTGGATCCACAAGATTGGTTAAAAACCCTAATTGGATTAGAATAAGCCTAGGTAGGACGAAAATGATCTAAATGTTAATCCAATGACACAAACGCACTTATTGGATGCACAATATTGCTTAGAAACCCTAATTGGATTAGAATACGCCGAAGGATGACAAAAATGACCTAAATGTTAATCCAATGACACAAACGCACTTATTGGATGCACATGGTTGGTTAAAAATCCTAATTGCATTAGGATAAACCTAGGGAGGACGAAAATGACCTAAATGTTAAACAAAGGACACAAATGGCCTTATTGAATGCACAAGATTGGTTAAAAACCCTAATTGGATTAGAATAAGCAAATGGAGGACGAAAATGACCTAAATGTTAATCCAATGACACAAACGCACTTATTGGATGCACAACATTGGTTAACAACCCTAATTGGATTAGAATAAGGCTAGGGAGGACGAAAATGACCTAAATATTAAATAATTGACAGAAACACACTTATTGGATGCACAAGATTGGTTAAATACCTTATCTAGATTAGAATAAGCCTAGAGAGGACGAAAATGACCTAAATGTTAAACCAATGACCTAAACTCACTTATTGGATGCACAAGGTTGGTTAAAAATCCTAATTGCATTAGGATAAGCCTAGGGAGGACGAAAATGACATAAATGTTAAACCAACGACACAAATGGCCTTATTGAATGCACAAGATTGGTTAAAAACCCTAATTGGATTAGAATAAGCTTAGGAAGGAGGGAAATGACCTAAATGTTAAACCAATGTTACAAACGGACTTAATGGATGCACAAGATTGATTAAAAACCCTAATTGAATTACAATAAGCGTAGGATGACGAAAATGACCTAAATGTTAATCCAATGACACAAACGCACTTATTGGATGCACTAGATTGGTTAAAAACCCTAATTGGATTAGAATAAGACTAAGGAGGACGAAAATAACCTAAATGTTAAACCAATGACACAAGCGCATTTATTGGATCAACAAGATTGGTTAAAAACCCTAATTGGATTAGAATAAGCCTAGGTAGGACGAAAATGGTATAAATGTTAATCCAATGTTACAAACGCACTTATTGGATGCACAAGACTGGTTAAAAACCCTAATTGGATTACAATAAGCCTAGGGAGGATGAAAATGACCTAAATGTTAATCCAATGACAAAAGCGCATCTATTGGATCCACAAGATTGGTTAAAATCCCTAATTGGATTAGAATAAGCCTAGGCAAGACAAAAATGACCTAAATGTTAAACCAATGTCACAAATGCAGTTATTGTATGCACAAGATTGATTAAAAACCCTAATTGGATTAGAATAAGCCGAAGAATGACGAAAATGACCTGAATGTCAATCCAATGACACAAACGCACTTATTGGATGAACAAGATTTGTTAAAAACCGTAATTGGATCTGAATAAGACTAAGGAGGACGAAAATAACTTAAATGTTAAACCAATGACACAAACACACTTATTGGATGCACAAGATTGGTTAAAAACCCTAATTGGATTAGAATAAGCAAATGGAGGACGAAAATGACCTAAATGTTAATCCAATGACACAAACGCACTTATTGGATGCACAACATTGGTTAACAACCCTAATTGGATTCGAATAAGGCTAGGGAGGACGAAAATGACCTAAATGTTAAATAATTGACAGAAACGCACTAATTGGATGCCCAAGATTTGTTAAATACCTTATCTAGATTAGAATAAGCCTAGAGAGGACGAAAATGACCTAAATGTTAAACCAATGACCTAAACTCACTTATTGGATGCACAAGGTTGGTTAAAAATCCTAATTGCATTAGGATAAGCCTAGGGAGGACGAAAATGACCTAAATGTTAAACCAACGACACAAATGGCCTTATTGAATGCACAAGATTGGTTAAAAACCCTAATTGGATTAGAATAAGCCTAGGTAGGACGGAAATGACCTAAATGTTAAACCAATGTTACAAACGCACTTATTGGATGCACAAGATTGATCAAAAACCCTAATTGGATTAGAATAAGACTAAGGAGGACGAAAATAACCTAAATGTTAAACCAATGACACAAGCGCATTTATTGGATCCACAAGATTGGTTAAAAACCCTAATTGGATTAGAATAAGCCTAGGTAGGACGAAAATGATCTAAATGTTAATCAAATGACACAAACGCACTTATTGGATGCACAATATTGCTTAGAAACCCTAATTGGATTAGAATAAGCCGAAGGATGACGAAAATGACATAAATGTTAATCCAATGACACAAACGCACTTATTGGAAGCACAAGATTGGTTAAAATCCCTAGTTGGATTCGAGTAAGCCTAGGGAAGACGAAAATGACCTAAATGTTAAACCAATGACACAAACGCACTTATTGGATGCACAAGATTGATTAAAAACCTTAATTGGATTAGAATAAGCCGAAGAATGACGAAAATGACCTGAATGTCAATCCAATGACACAAACGCACTTATTGGATGCACAAGATTTCTTAAAAACCGTAATTGGATTAGAATATGACTAAGGAGGACGAAAATAACTGAAATGTTAAACCAATGACGCAAACACACTTATTGGATGCACAAGATTGGTTAAAAACCCTAATTGGATTAGAATAAGCAAATGGAGGACGAAAATGACCTAAATGTTAATCCAATGACACAAACGCACTTATTGGATGCACAACACTGGTTAACAACCCTAATTGGATTAGAATAAGGCTAAGGAGGGAAAAAATGACCTTCATGTTAAATAATTGACAGAAACGCACTTATTGGATGCATAAGATGGGTTAAATACCTTATCTAGATTAGAATAAGCCTAGAGAGGACGAAAATTACATAAATGTTAAACCAATGACCTAAACTGACTTATTGGATGCACAAGGTTGGTTAAAAATCCTAATTGCATTAGGATAAGCCTAGGGAGGGCGAAAATGACCTAAATGTTAAACCAACGACACAAATGGCGTTATTGAATGCACAAGATTGGTTAAAAACCCTAATTGGATTAGAATAAGCCTAGGTAGGACGGAAATGACCTAAATGTTAAACCAATGTTACAAACGCACTTATTGGATGCACATGATTGATCAAAAACCCTAATTGGATTAGAATAAGACTAAGGAGGACGAAAATAACCTAAATGTTAAACCAATGACACAAGCGCATTTATTGGATCCACAAGATTGGTTAAAAACCCTAATTGGATTAGAATAAGCCTAGGTAGGACGAAAATGATCTAAATGTTAATCCAATGACACAAACGCACTTATTGGATGCACAATATTGCTTAGAAACCCTAATTGGATTAGAATACGCCGAAGGATGACAAAAATGACCTAAATGTTAATCCAATGACACAAACGCACTTATTGGATGCACATGGTTGGTTAAAAATCCTAATTGCATTAGGATAAACCTAGGGAGGACGAAAATGACCTAAATGTTAAACAAAGGACACAAATGGCCTTATTGAATGCACAAGATTGGTTAAAAACCCTAATTGGATTAGAATAAGCAAATGGAGGACGAAAATGACCTAAATGTTAATCCAATGACACAAACGCACTTATTGGATGCACAACATTGGTTAACAACCCTAATTGGATTAGAATAAGGCTAGGGAGGACGAAAATGACCTAAATATTAAATAATTGACAGAAACACACTTATTGGATGCACAAGATTGGTTAAATACCTTATCTAGATTAGAATAAGCCTAGAGAGGACGAAAATGACCTAAATGTTAAACCAATGACCTAAACTCACTTATTGGATGCACAAGGTTGGTTAAAAATCCTAATTGCATTAGGATAAGCCTAGGGAGGACGAAAATGACATAAATGTTAAACCAACGACACAAATGGCCTTATTGAATGCACAAGATTGGTTAAAAACCCTAATTGGATTAGAATAAGCTTAGGAAGGAGGGAAATGACCTAAATGTTAAACCAATGTTACAAACGGACTTAATGGATGCACAAGATTGATTAAAAACCCTAATTGAATTACAATAAGCGTAGGATGACGAAAATGACCTAAATGTTAATCCAATGACACAAACGCACTTATTGGATGCACTAGATTGGTTAAAAACCCTAATTGGATTAGAATAAGACTAAGGAGGACGAAAATAACCTAAATGTTAAACCAATGACACAAGCGCATTTATTGGATCCACAAGATTGGTTAAAAACCCTAATTGGATTAGAATAAGCCTAGGTAGGACGAAAATGATATAAATGTTAATCCAATGTTACAAACGCACTTATTGGATGCACAAGACTGGTTAAAAACCCTAATTGGATTACAATAAGCCTAGGGAGGATGAAAATGACCTAAATGTTAATCCAATGACAAAAGCGCATCTATTGGATCCACAAGATTGGTTAAAATCCCTAATTAGATTAGAATAAGCCTAGGCAAGACAAAAATGACCTAAATGTTAAACCAATGTCACAAATGCAGTTATTGGATGCACAAGATTGATTAAAAACCCTAATTGGATTAGAATAAGCCGAAGAATGACGAAAATGACCTGAATGTCAATCCAATGACACAAACGCACTTATTGGATGAACAAGATTTGTTAAAAACCGTAATTGGATCTGAATAAGACTAAGGAGGACGAAAATAACTTAAATGTTAAACCAATGACACAAACACACTTATTGGATGCACAAGATTGGTTAAAAACCCTAATTGGATTAGAATAAGCAAATGGAGGACGAAAATGACCTAAATGTTAATCCAATGACACAAACGCACTTATTGGATGCACAACATTGGTTTACAACCCTAATTGGATTAGAATAAGGCTAGGGAGGACGAAAATGACCTAATTGTTAAATAATTGACAGAAACGCACTAATTGGATGCACAAGATTTGTTAAATACCTTATCTAGATTAGAATAAGCCTAGAGAGGACGAAAATGACCTAAATGTTAAACCAATGACCTAAACTCACTTATTGGATGCACAAGGTTGGTTAAAAATCCTAATTGCATTAGGATAAGCCTAGGGAGGACGAAAATGACATAAATGTTAAACCAACGACACAAATGGCCTTATTGAATGCACAAGATTGGTTAAAAACCCTAATTGGATTAGAATAAGCTTAGGAAGGAGGGAAATGACCTAAATGTTAAACCAATGTTACAAACGGACTTAATGGATGCACAAGATTGATTAAAAACCCTAATTGGATTACAATAAGCGTAGGATGACGAAAATGACCTAAATGTTAATCCAATGACACAAACGCACTTATTGGATGCACTAGATTGGTTAAAAACCCTAATTGGATTAGAATAAGACTAAGGAGGACGAAAATAACCTAAATGTTAAACCAATGACACAAGCGCATTTATTGGATCAACAAGATTGGTTAAAAACCCTAATTGGATTAGAATAAGCCTAGGTAGGACGAAAATGGTATAAATGTTAATCCAATGTTACAAACGCACTTATTGGATGCACAAGACTGGTTAAAAACCCTAATTGGATTACAATAAGCCTAGGGAGGATGAAAATGACCTAAATGTTAATCCAATGACAAAAGCGCATCTATTGGATCCACAAGATTGGTTAAAATCCCTAATTGGATTAGAATAAGCCTAGGCAAGACAAAAATGACCTAAATGTTAAACCAATGTCACAAATGCAGTTATTGTATGCACAAGATTGATTAAAAACCCTAATTGGATTAGAATAAGCCGAAGAATGACGAAAATGACCTGAATGTCAATCCAATGACACAAACGCACTTATTGGATGAACAAGATTTGTTAAAAACCGTAATTGGATCTGAATAAGACTAAGGAGGACGAAAATAACTTAAATGTTAAACCAATGACACAAACACACTTATTGGATGCACAAGATTGGTTAAAAACCCTAATTGGATTAGAATAAGCAAATGGAGGACGAAAATGACCTAAATGTTAATCCAATGACACAGACGCACTTATTGGATGCACAACATTGGTTAACAACCCTAATTGGATTAGAATAAGGCTAGGGAGGACGAAAATGACCTAAATGTTAAATAATTGACAGAAACGCACTAATTAGATGCACAAGATTTGTTAAATACCTTATCTAGATTAGAATAAGCCTAGAGAGGACGAAAATGACCTAAATGTTAAACCAATGACCTAAACTCACTTATTGGATGCACAAGGTTGGTTAAAAATCCTAATTGCATTAGGATAAGCCTAGGGAGGATGAAAATGACATAAATGTTAAACCAACGACACAAATGGCCTTATTGAATGCACAAGATTGGTTAAAAACCCTAATTGGATTAGAATAAGCTTAGGAAGGACGGAAATGACCTAAATGTTAAACCAATGTTACAAACGCACTTAATGGATGCACAAGATTGATTAAAAACCCTAATTGGATTACAATAAGCGTAGGATGACGAAAATGACCTAAATGTTAATCCAATGACACAAACGCACTTATTGGATGCAAAAGATTGGTTAAAAACCCTAATTGGATTAGAATAAGACTAAGGAGGACGAAAATAACCTAAATGTTAAACCAATGACACAAGCGCATTTATTGGATCCACAAGATTGGTTAAAAATCCTAATTGGATTAGAATAAGCCTAGGTAGGACGAAAATGGTATAAATGTTAATCCAATGTTACAAACGCACTTATTGGATGCACAAGACTGGTTAAAAACCCTAATTGGATTACAATAAGCCTAGGGAGGATGAAAATGACCTAAATGTTAATCCAATGACAAAAGCGCATCTATTGGATCCACAAGATTGGTTAAAATCCCTAATTGGATTAGAATAAGCCTAGGCAAGACAAAAATGACCTAAATGTTAAACCAATGTCACAAATGCAGTTATTGTATGCACAAGATTGATTAAAAACCCTAATTGGATTAGAATAAGCCGAAGAATGACGAAAATGACCTGAATGTCAATCCAATGACACAAACGCACTTATTGGATGAACAAGATTTGTTAAAAACCGTAATTGGATCTGAATAAGACTAAGGAGGACGAAAATAACTTAAATGTTAAACCAATGACACAAACACACTTATTGGATGCACAAGATTGGTTAAAAACCCTAATTGGATTAGAATAAGCAAATGGAGGACGAAAATGACCTAAATGTTAATCCAATGACACAAACGCACTTATTGGATGCACAACATTGGTTAACAACCCTAATTGGATTAGAATAAGGCTAGGGAGGACGAAAATGACCTAAATATTAAATAATTGACAGAAACACACTTATTGGATGCACAAGATTGGTTAAATACCTTATCTAGATTAGAATAAGCCTAGAGAGGACGAAAATGACCTAAATGTTAAACCAATGACCTAAACTCACTTATTGGATGCACAAGGTTGGTTAAAAATCCTAATTGCATTAGGATAAGCCTAGGGAGGACGAAAATGACATAAATGTTAAACCAACGACACAAATGGCCTTATTGAATGCACAAGATTGGTTAAAAACCCTAATTGGATTAGAATAAGCTTAGGAAGGAGGGAAATGACCTAAATGTTAAACCAATGTTACAAACGGACTTAATGGATGCACAAGATTGATTAAAAACCCTAATTGAATTACAATAAGCGTAGGATGACGAAAATGACCTAAATGTTAATCCAATGACACAAACGCACTTATTGGATGCACTAGATTGGTTAAAAACCCTAATTGGATTAGAATAAGACTAAGGAGGACGAAAATAACCTAAATGTTAAACCAATGACACAAGCGCATTTATTGGATCAACAAGATTGGTTAAAAACCCTAATTGGATTAGAATAAGCCTAGGTAGGACGAAAATGGTATAAATGTTAATCCAATGTTACAAACGCACTTATTGGATGCACAAGACTGGTTAAAAACCCTAATTGGATTACAATAAGCCTAGGGAGGATGAAAATGACCTAAATGTTAATCCAATGACAAAAGCGCATCTATTGGATCCACAAGATTGGTTAAAATCCCTAATTGGATTAGAATAAGCCTAGGCAAGACAAAAATGACCTAAATGTTAAACCAATGTCACAAATGCAGTTATTGTATGCACAAGATTGATTAAAAACCCTAATTGGATTAGAATAAGCCGAAGAATGACGAAAATGACCTGAATGTCAATCCAATGACACAAACGCACTTATTGGATGAACAAGATTTGTTAAAAACCGTAATTGGATCTGAATAAGACTAAGGAGGACGAAAATAACTTAAATGTTAAACCAATGACACAAACACACTTATTGGATGCACAAGATTGGTTAAAAACCCTAATTGGATTAGAATAAGCAAATGGAGGACGAAAATGACCTAAATGTTAATCCAATGACACAGACGCACTTATTGGATGCACAACATTGGTTAACAACCCTAATTGGATTAGAATAAGGCTAGGGAGGACGAAAATGACCTAAATGTTAAATAATTGACAGAAACGCACTAATTAGATGCACAAGATTTGTTAAATACCTTATCTAGATTAGAATAAGCCTAGAGAGGACGAAAATGACCTAAATGTTAAACCAATGACCTAAACTCACTTATTGGATGCACAAGGTTGGTTAAAAATCCTAATTGCATTAGGATAAGCCTAGGGAGGATGAAAATGACATAAATGTTAAACCAACGACACAAATGGCCTTATTGAATGCACAAGATTGGTTAAAAACCCTAATTGGATTAGAATAAGCTTAGGAAGGACGGAAATGACCTAAATGTTAAACCAATGTTACAAACGCACTTAATGGATGCACAAGATTGATTAAAAACCCTAATTGGATTACAATAAGCGTAGGATGACGAAAATGACCTAAATGTTAATCCAATGACACAAACGCACTTATTGGATGCACAAGATTGATCAAAAACCCTAATTGGATTAGAATAAGACTAAGGAGGACGAAAATAACCTAAATGTTAAACCAATGACACAAGCGCATTTATTCGATCCAGAAGATTGGTTAAAAACCCTAATTGGATTAGAATAAGCCTAGGTAGGACGAAAATGATCTAAATGTTAATCCAATGACACAAACGCACTTATTGGATGCACAATATTGCTTAGAAACCCTAATTGGATTAGAATAAGCTGAAGGATGACGAAAATGACCTAAATGTTAATCCAATGACACAAACGCACTTATTGGAAGCACAAGATTGGTTAAAATCCCTAGTTGGATTCGAATAAGCCTAGGGAAGACGAAAATGACCTAAATGTTAAACCAATGACACAAACGCACTTATTGGATGCACAAGATTGATTAAAAACCCTAATAGGATTAGAATAAGCCGTAGAATGACGAAAATGACCTGAATGTCAATCCAATGACACAAACGCACTTATTGGATGCACAAGATTTCTTAAAAACCGTAATTGGATTAGAATAAGACTAAGGAGGACGAAAATAACTAAAATGTTAAACCAATGACACAAACACACTTATTGGATGCACAAGATTGGTTAAAAACCCTAATTGGATTAGAATAAGCAAATGGAGGACGAAAATGACCTAAATGTTAATCCAATGACACAAAAGCACTTATTGGATGGACAACATTGGTTAACAACCCTAATTGGATTAGAATAAGGCTAGGGAGGGAAAAAATGACCTTAATGTTAAATAATTGACAGAAACGCACTTATTGGATGCATAAGATTGGTTAAATACCTTATCTAGATTAGAATAAGCCTAGAGAGGACGAAAATGACCTAAATGGTAAACCAATGACCTAAACTCACTTATTGGATGCACATGGTTGGTTAAAAACCATAATTGCATTAGGATAAGCCTAGGGAGGACGAAAATGACATAAATGTTAAACTAACGACACAAATGGCCTTATTGAATGCACAAGATTGGTTAAAAACCCTAATTGGATTAGAATAAGCTTAGGAAGGACGTAAATGACCTAAATGTTAAACCAATGTTACAAACGCACTTAATGGATGCACAAGATTGATTAAAAACCCTAATTGGATTACAATAAGCGTAGGATGACGAAAATGACCTAAATGTTAATCCAATGACACAAACGCACTTATTGGATGCAAAAGATTGGTTAAAAACCCTAATTGGATTAGAATAAGACTAAGGAGGACGAAAATAACCTAAATGTTAAACCAATGACACAAGCGCATTTATTGGATCCACAAGATTGGTTAAAAATCCTAATTGGATTAGAATAAGCCTAGGTAGGACGAAAATGGTATAAATGTTAATCCAATGTTACAAACGCACTTATTGGATGCACAAGACTGGTTAAAAACCCTAATTGGATTACAATAAGCCTAGGGAGGATGAAAATGACCTAAATGTTAATCCAATGACAAAAGCGCATCTATTGGATCCACAAGATTGGTTAAAATCCCTAATTGGATTAGAATAAGCCTAGGCAAGACAAAAATGACCTAAATGTTAAACCAATGTCACAAATGCAGTTATTGTATGCACAAGATTGATTAAAAACCCTAATTGGATTAGAATAAGCCGAAGAATGACGAAAATGACCTGAATGTCAATCCAATGACACAAACGCACTTATTGGATGAACAAGATTTGTTAAAAACCGTAATTGGATCTGAATAAGACTAAGGAGGACGAAAATAACTTAAATGTTAAACCAATGACACAAACACACTTATTGGATGCACAAGATTGGTTAAAAACCCTAATTGGATTAGAATAAGCAAATGGAGGACGAAAATGACCTAAATGTTAATCCAATGACACAGACGCACTTATTGGATGCACAACATTGGTTAACAACCCTAATTGGATTAGAATAAGGCTAGGGAGGACGAAAATGACCTAAATGTTAAATAATTGACAGAAACGCACTAATTAGATGCACAAGATTTGTTAAATACCTTATCTAGATTAGAATAAGCCTAGAGAGGACGAAAATGACCTAAATGTTAAACCAATGACCTAAACTCACTTATTGGATGCACAAGGTTGGTTAAAAATCCTAATTGCATTAGGATAAGCCTAGGGAGGATGAAAATGACATAAATGTTAAACCAACGACACAAATGGCCTTATTGAATGCACAAGATTGGTTAAAAACCCTAATTGGATTAGAATAAGCTTAGGAAGGACGGAAATGACCTAAATGTTAAACCAATGTTACAAACGCACTTAATGGATGCACAAGATTGATTAAAAACCCTAATTGGATTACAATAAGCGTAGGATGACGAAAATGACCTAAATGTTAATCCAATGACACAAACGCACTTATTGGATGCAAAAGATTGGTTAAAAACCCTAATTGGATTAGAATAAGACTAAGGAGGACGAAAATAACCTAAATGTTAAACCAATGACACAAGCGCATTTATTGGATCCACAAGATTGGTTAAAAATCCTAATTGGATTAGAATAAGCCTAGGTAGGACGAAAATGGTATAAATGTTAATCCAATGTTACAAACGCACTTATTGGATGCACAAGACTGGTTAAAAACCCTAATTGGATTACAATAAGCCTAGGGAGGATGAAAATGACCTAAATGTTAATCCAATGACAAAAGCGCATCTATTGGATCCACAAGATTGGTTAAAATCCCTAATTGGATTAGAATAAGCCTAGGCAAGACAAAAATGACCTAAATGTTAAACCAATGTCACAAATGCAGTTATTGTATGCACAAGATTGATTAAAAACCCTAATTGGATTAGAATAAGCCGAAGAATGACGAAAATGACCTGAATGTCAATCCAATGACACAAACGCACTTATTGGATGAACAAGATTTGTTAAAAACCGTAATTGGATCTGAATAAGACTAAGGAGGACGAAAATAACTTAAATGTTAAACCAATGACACAAACACACTTATTGGATGCACAAGATTGGTTAAAAACCCTAATTGGATTAGAATAAGCAAATGGAGGACGAAAATGACCTAAATGTTAATCCAATGACACAAACGCACTTATTGGATGCACAACATTGGTTAACAACCCTAATTGGATTCGAATAAGGCTAGGGAGGACGAAAATGACCTAAATGTTAAATAATTGACAGAAACGCACTAATTGGATGCCCAAGATTTGTTAAATACCTTATCTAGATTAGAATAAGCCTAGAGAGGACGAAAATGACCTAAATGTTAAACCAATGACCTAAACTCACTTATTGGATGCACAAGGTTGGTTAAAAATCCTAATTGCATTAGGATAAGCCTAGGGAGGACGAAAATGACCTAAATGTTAAACCAACGACACAAATGGCCTTATTGAATGCACAAGATTGGTTAAAAACCCTAATTGGATTAGAATAAGACTAGGTAGGACGGAAATGACCTAAATTTTAAACCAATGTTACAAACGCACTTATTGGATGCACAAGATTGATCAAAAACCCTAATTGGATTAGGATAAGACTAAGGAGGACGAAAATAACCTAAATGTTAAACCAATGACACAAACGCATTTATTCGATCCAGAAGATTGGTTAAAAACCCTAATTGGATTAGAATAAGCCTAGGTAGGACGAAAATGATCTAAATGTTAATCCAATGACACAAACGCACTTATTGGATGCACAATATTGCTTAGAAACCCTAATTGGATTAGAATAAGCCGAATGATGAGAAAATGACCTAAATGTTAATCCAATGACACAAACGCACTTATTGGAAGCACAAGATTGGTTAAAATCCCTAGTTGGATTCGAATAAGCCTAGGGAAGACGAAAATGACCTAAATGTTAAACCAATGACACAAACGCACTTATTGGATGCACAAGATTGATTAAAAACCCTAATTGGATTAGAATAAGCTGTAGAATGACGAAAATGACCTGAATGTCAATCCAATGACACAAACGCACTTATTGGATGCACAAGATTTCTTAAAAACCGTAATTGGATTAGAATAAGACTAAGGAGGACGAAAATAACTGAAATGTTAAACCAATGACACAAACACACTTATTGGATGCACAAGATTGGTTAAAAACCCTAATTGGATTAGAAT
>JBBPBQ010000009.1:2375094-2388044 GCA_037974755.1 Cicer yamashitae | reverse complement strand
AAAATAACTTAAATGTTAAACCAATGACACAAACACACTTATTGGATGCACAAGATTGGTTAAAAACCCTAATTGGATTAGAATAAGCAAATGGAGGACGAAAATGACCTAAATGTTAATCCAATGACACAAACTCACTTATTGGATGCACAACATTGGTTAACAACCCTAATTGGATTAGAATAAGGCTAGGGAGGACGAAAATGACCTAAATGTTAAATAATTGACAGAAACACACTTATTGGATGCACAAGTTTGGTTAAATACCTTATCTAGATTAGAATAAGCCTAGAGAGGACGAAAATGACCTAAATGTTAAACCAATGACCTAAACTCACTTATTGGATGCACAAGGTTGGTTAAAAATCTTAATTGCATTAGGATAAGCCTAGGGAGGACGAAAATGACATAAATGTTAAACCAACGATACAAATGGCCATATTGAATGCACAAGATTGGTTAAAAACCCTAATTGGATTAGAATAAGCTTAGGTAGGACGGAAATGACCTAAATGTTAAACCAATGTTACAAACGCACTTGATGGATGCACAAGATTGATTAAAAACCCTAATTGGATTACAATAAGCGTAGGATGACGAAAATGACCTAAATGTTAATCCAATGACACAAACGCACTTATTGGATTCACAAGATTGGTTAAAAACCCTAATTGGATTAGAATAAGACTAAGGAGGACGAAAATAACCTAAATGTTAAACCAATGACACAAGCGCATTTATTGGATCCACAAGATTGGTTAAAAACCCTAATTGGATTAGAATAAGCCTAGGTAGGACTAAAATGATATAAATGTTAATCCAATGTTACAAACGCACTTATTAGATGCACAAGACTGGTTAAAAACCCTAATTGGATTACAATAAGCCTAGGGAGGATGAAAATGATCTAAATGTTAATCCAATGACACAAGCGCATTTATTGGATCCACAAGATTGGTTAAAATCCCTAATTGGATTAGAATAAGCCTAGGCAAGACAAAAATGACCTAAATGTTAAACCAATGTCATAAATGCACTTATTGGATGCACAAGATTGATTAAAAACCCTAATTGCATTAGTATAAGCCGAAGAATGACGAAAATGACCTGAATGTCAATCCAATGACACAAACGCACTTATTGGATGAACAAGATTTGTTAAAAACCGTAATTGGATCAGAATAAGACTAAGGAGGACGAAAATAACTTAAATGTTAAACCAATGACACAAACACACTTATTGGATGCACAAGATTGGTTAAAAACCCTAATTGGATTAGAATAAGCAAATGGAGGACGAAAATGACCTAAATGTTAATCCAATGACACAAACGCACTTATTGGATGCACAACACTGGTTAAGAACCCTAATTGGATTAGAATAAGGCTAGGGAGGACGAAAATGACCTAAATGTTAAATAATTGACAGAAACGCACTTATTGGATGCACAAGAATTGTTAAATACATTATCTAGATTAGAATAACCCTAGAGAGGACGAAAATGACCAAAATGTTAAACCAACGACACAAATGGCCTTATTGAATGCACAAGATTGGTTAAAAACCCTAATTGGATTAGAATAAGCCTAGGTAGGACGGAAATGACCTAAATGTTAAACCAATGTTACAAACGCACTTATTGGATGCACCAGATTGATTAAAAACCCTAATTGGATTAGAATAAGACTAAGGAGGACGAAAATAACCTAAATGTTAAACCAATGACACAAGCGCATTTATTGGATCCACAAGATTGGTTAAAAACCCTAATTGGATTAGATAAAGCCTAGGTAGGACGAAAATGATCTAAATGTTAATTCAATGACACAAACGCACTTATTGGATGAACAATATTGCTTAGAAACCCTAATTGGATTAGAATAAGCCGAAGGATGACGTAAATGACCTAAATGTTAATCCAATGACACAAACGCACTTATTGGAAGCACAAGATTGGTTCAAATCCCTAGTTGGATTCGAATAAGCCTAGGGAAGACGAAAATGACCTAAATGTTAAACCAATGACACAAACGCACTTATTGGATGCACAAGATTGATTAAAAACCCTAATTGGATTAGAATAAGCCGAAGAATGACGAAAATGACCTGAATGTCAATCCAATGACACAAACGCACTTATTGGATGCACAAGATTTCTTAAAAACCGTAATTGGATTAGAATAAGACTAAGGAGGACGAAAATAACTGAAATGTTAAACCAATGACACAAACACACTTATTGGATGCACAAGATTGGTTAAAAACCCTAATTGGATTAGAATGAGCAAATAGAGGACGAAAATGACCTAAATGTTAATCCAATGACACAAACGCACTTATTGGATGCACAACATTGGTTAACAACCCTAATTGGATTAGAATAAGGCTAGGGAGGGAAAAAATGACCTTACTGTTAAATAATTGACATAAACGCACTTATTGGATGCATAAGATTGGTTAAATACGTTATCTAGATTAGAATAAGCCTAGAGGGGACGAAAATGACCTAAATGGTAAACCAATGACCTAAACTCACTTATTGGATGCACATGGTTGGTTAAAAATCCTAATTGCATTAGGATAAGCCTAGGGAGGACGAAAATGACCTAAATGTTAAACCAAGGACACAAATGGCTTTATTGAATACACAAGATTGGTTAAAAACCCTAATAGGATTAGAATAAGCCTAGGTAGGACGGAAATGACCTAAATGTTAAACCAATGTTACAAACGCACTTATTGGATGCACAAGATTGATTAAAAACCCTAATTGGATTAGAATAAGCGTAGGATGACGAAAATGTCCTAAATGTTAATCGAATGACACAAACGCACTTATTGGATGCACAAGATTGGTTAAAAACCCTAATTGGATTAGAATAAGACTAAGGAGGACGAAAATAACTTAAATGTTAAACAAATGACACAAACACACTTATTGGATGCACAAGATTGGTTAAAAACCCGAATTGGATTAGAATAAGCAAATGGAGGACGAAAATGACCTAAATGTTAATCCAATGACACAAACGCACTTATTGGATGCACAACATTGGTTAACAACCCTAATTGGATTAGAATAAGGCTAGGGAGGACGAAAATGACCTAAATGTTAAACCAATGACCTAAACTCACTTATTGGATGCACAAAGTTGGTTAAAAATCCTAATTGCATTAGGATAAGCCTAGGGAATACGAAAATGACCTAAATGTTAAACCAACGACACGAATGGCCTTATTGAATGCACAAGATTGGTTAAAAACCCTAATTGGATTAGAATAAGCCTAGGTAGGACGGAAATGACCTAAATGTTAAACCAATGTTACAAACGCACTTATTGGATGCACAAGATTGATCAAAAACCCTAATTGGATTAGAATAAGACTAAGGAGGACGAAAATAACCTAAATGTTAAACCAATGACACAAGCGCATTTATTGGATCCACAAGATTGGTTAAAAACCCTAATTGGATTAGAATAAGCCTAGGTAGGACAAAAATGATCTAAATGTTAATCCAATGACACAAACGCACTTATTGGATGCACAATATTGCTTAGAAACCCTAATTGGATTAGAATAAGCCGAAGGATGACGAAAATAACCTAAATGTTAATCCAATGACACAAACGCACTTATTGGAAGCACAAGATTGGTTCAAATCCCTAGTTGGATTCGAATAAGCCTAGGGAAGACGAAAATGACCTAAATGTTAAACCAATGACACAAACGCAGTTATTGGATGCACAAGATTGATTAAAAGCCCAAATGGATTAGAATAAGCCGAAGAATGACGAAAATGACTTGAATGTTAATCCAATGACACAAACGCACTTATTGGATGCACAAGATTTGTTAAAAACCGTAATTGGATTAGAATAAGACTAAGGAGGACGAAAATAACCTAAATGTTAAACCAATGACACAAACACACTTATTGGATGCACAAGATTGGTTAAAAACCCTAATTGGATTAGAATAACCAAATGGAAGACGAAAATGACCTAAATGTTAATCCAATGACGCAAACGCACTTATTGGATGCACAACATTGGTTACCAACCCTAATTGGATTAGAATAAGGCTAGGGAGAACGAAAATGACATAAATGTTAAACAATTGACAGAAACGCACTTATTGGATGCACAAGATTGGTTAAATACCTTATCTAGATTAGAATAAGCCTAGGTAGGACGAAAATGACCTAAATGTTAATCCGATGACACAAACGCACTTATTGGATGCACAAGATTGGTTAAAAACCCTAATTGGATTAGAATAAGATTAAGGAGGACGAAAATAACCTAAATGTTAAACCAATGACACAATCGCATTTATTGGATACACAAGATTGGTTAAAAACCCTAATTGGATTAGAATAAGCCTAGGTAGGACGAAAATGATCTAAATGTTAATCCAATGACACAAACGCACTTATTGGATGCACGATATTGCTTAGAAACACTAATTGGATTAGAATAAGCCGAAGGATGACGAAAATGACCTAAATGTTAATCCAATGACACAAACGCACTTATTGGAAGCACAAGATTGGTTCAAATCCCTAGCTGGATTCGAATAAGACTAGGGAAGACGAAAATGGCCTAAATGTTAAACCAATGACACAAACGCACTTATTGGATGCACAAGATTGATTAAAAGCCCTAATTGGATTAGAATAAGACTAAGGAGGACGAAAATAACTTAAATGTTAAACCAATGACACAAACACACTTATTGGATGCACAAGATTGGTTAAAAACCCTAATTGGATTAGAATAAGCAAATGGAGGACGAAAATGACCTAAATGTTAATCCAATGACACAAAAGCACTTATTGGATGCACAACATTGGTTAACAACCCTAATTGGATTAGAATAAGGCTAGGGAGAACGAAAATGACCTAAATGTTAAACAATTGACAGAAACGCACTTATTGGATGCACAAGATTGGTTAAATACCTTATCCAGATTAGAATAAGCCTAGGTAGGACGAAAATGACCTAAATGTTAATCCAATGACACAAATGCACTTATTGGATGCACAAGATTGGTTAAAAACCCTAATTGGATTAGAATAAGACTAAGGAGGACGAAACTAACCTAAATGTTAAACCAATGACACAAGCGCATTTATTGGATACACAAGATTGGTTAAAAACCCTAATTGGATTAGAATAAGCCTAGGTAGGACGAAAATGATCTTAATGTTAATCCAATGACACAAACGCACTTATTGGATGCACAATATTGTTTAGAAACCCTAATTGGATTAGAATAAGCCGAAGGATGACGAAAATGACCCAAATGTTAATTCAATGACACAAACGCACTTATTGGAAGCACAAGATTGGTTAAAATCCCTAGTTGGATTAGAATAAGCCTAGGGAAGACGAAAATGACCTAAATGTTAAACCAATGACCCAAACGCACGTATTGGATGCACAAGATTGATTAAAAACCCTAATTGAATTAGAATAAGCCGAAGAATGACGAAAATGATCTGAATGTTAATCCAATGGCACAAACGCACTTATTGGATGCACAAGATTTGTTAAAAACCGTAATTGGATTAGAATAAGACTAAGGAGGACGAAAATAACCTAAATTTTAAACCAATGACACAAACACACTTATTGGATGCACAAGATTGGTTAGAAACCCTAATTGGATTAGAATAAGCAAATGGAGGACGAAAACGACCTAAATGTTAATCCAATGACACAAACGCACTTATTGGATGCACAACATTGGTTAAAAACCCTAATTGGATTAGAATAAGGCTAGGGTGAACGAAAATGACCTAAATGTTAAACAATTGACAGAAACGCACTTATTGGATGCACAAGATTTGTTAAATACCTTATCTAGATTAGAATAAGCCTAGGCAGGACGAAAATGACCTAGATGTTAAACCAATGACCTAAACTCACTTATTGTATGCACAAGGTTGGATAAAAATCCTAATTGCATTAGGATAAGCCTAGGGAGGACAACAATGACCTAAATGTTAAACCAACGACACAAATAGCCTTATTGAATGCACAAGATTGGTTAAAAACCCTAATTGGATTAGAATAAGCCTAGGGAGGACGGAAATGACCTAAATGTTAAACCAATGTTACAAATGCAGTTATTGGATGCACAAGATTGATTAAAAACCCTAATTGGATTAGAATAAGCGACGGATGACGAAAATAACCTAAATGTTAATCCAATGACACAAACGCACTTATTGGATGCACAAGATTCGTTAAAAACCCTAATTGGATTAGAATAAGACTAAGGAGGACGAAAATAACCTAAATGTTAAACCAATGACACAAGCGCATTATTTGGATCCACAAGATTGGTTAAAAACCCTAATTGGATTAGAATAAGCCTAGGTAGGACGAAAATGATCTAAATGTTAATCCAATGACACAAACACACTTATTGGATGCACAATATTGCTTAGAAACCCTAATTGGATTAGAATAAGCCGAAGGATGACGAAAATGACCTAAATGTTAATCCAATAACACAAACGCACTTATTGGAAGCACAACATTGGTTAAAAACCCTAATTGGATTAGAATAAGCCTAGGGAGGACGGAAATGACCTAAATGATAAACCAATGTTACAAATGCACTTATTGGATGCACAAGATTGATTAAAAACCCTAATTGGATTAGAATTAGCGAAGGATGACGAAAATGACCTAAATGTTAATCCAATGACACAAACGCACTTATTGGAGGTACAAGGTTGGTTAAAAATCCTAATTGCATTAGGATAAGCCTAGGGAGGACGAAAATGACCTAAATGTTAAACCAACGACACAAATGCCCTTATTGAATGCAAAAGATTGGTTAAAAACCGTATTTGGTTTAGAATAAGCCTAGGTAGGACGGAAATGACCTAAATGTTAAACCAATGTTACAAACGCACTTATTGGATGCACAAGATTGATTAATAACCCTAATTGGATTAGAATAAGCGTAGGATAACGAAAATGACCTAAATGTTAATCCAATAACATAAACGCACTTATTGGATGCACAAGATTGGTTAAAAACCCTAATTGGATTAAAATAAGACTAAGGAGGACGAAAATAACCTAAATGTTAAACCAATGACACAAGCGCATTTATTGGATACACAAGATTGGTTAAAAACCCTAATTGGATTAGAATAAGCCTAGGTAGGAAGAAAATGATCTAAATGTTAATCCAATGACACAAACGCACTTATTGGATGCACAATATTGCTTAGAAACCCTAATTGGATTAGAATCAGCGGAAGGATGACGAAAATGACCTAAATGTTAATTGAATGACACAAACGCACTTATTGGAAGCACAAGATTGGTTAAAATCCCTAGTTGGATTAGAATAAGCCTAGGGAAGACGAAAATTACCTAAATGTTAAACCAATGACACAAACGCACTTATTGGATGCACAAGATTGATTATAAACCCTAATTGGATTAGAATAAGCCAAAGAATGACGAAAATGACCTGAAAGTTAATCCAATGACACAAACGCACTTTTTGGATGCACAAGATTGGTTAAAAACCCTAATTGGATTAGAATAAGACTAAGGAGGACGAAAATAACCTAAATGTTAAACCAATGACACAAGCGCATTTATTGGAAGCACAAAATTGGTTAAAAACCCTAATTGGATTAGAATAAGCCTAGGTAGGAAGAAAATGATCTAAATGTTAATCCAATGACACAAACGCACTTATTGGATGCACAATATTGCTTAGAAACCCTAATTGGATTAGAATAAGCCGAAGGATGACGAAAATGACCAAAATGTTAATTCAATGACACAAACGCACTTATTGGAAGCACAAGATTGGTTAAAATCCCTAGTTGGATTAGAATAAGCCTAGGGAAGACGTAAATGACCTAAATATTAAACCAATGACACAAACGCACTTATTGGATGCACAAGATTGATTAAAAACCCTAATTGGATTAGAATAAGCCGAAGAATGACGAAAATGACCTGAATGTTAATCCAATGACACAAACGCACTTATTAGATGCACAAGATTTGTTAAAAACCGTAATTGGATTAGAATAAGACTAAGGAGGACGAAAATAACCTAAATTTTAAACCTATGACACAAACACACTTATTGGATGCACAAGATTGGTTAGAAACCCTAATTGGATTAGAATAAGCAAATGGAGGACGAAAACGACCTAAATGTTAATCCAATGACACAAACGCACTTATTGGATGCACAACATTGGTTAAAAACCCTAATTGGATTAGAATAAGGCTAGGGAGAACGAAAATGACCTAAATGTTAAACAATTGACAGAAACGCACTTATTGGATGCACAAGATTGGTTAAATACCTTATCTAGATTAGAATAAGCCTAGGCAAAACGAAAATGACCTAGATGTTAAACCAATGACCTAAACTCACTTATTGTAGGCACAAGGTTGGTTAAAAATCCTAATTGCATTAGGATAAGCCTAGGGAGGACAACAATGACCTAAATGTTAAACCAACGACACAAATAGCCTTATTGAATGCACAAGATTGGTTAAAAACCCTAATTGGATTAGAATAAGCCTAGGGAGGACGGAAATGACCTAAATGTTAAACCAATGTTACAAATGCAGTTATTGGATGCACAAGATTGATTAAAAACCCTAATTGGATTAGAATAAGCGAAGGATGACGAAAATGACCTAAATGTTAATCCAATGACACAAACGCACTTATTGGATGCACAAGATTCGTTAAAAACCCTAATTGGATTAGAATAAGACTAAGGAGGACGAAAATAACCTAAATGTTAAACCAATGACACAAGCGCATTTATTGGATCCACAAGATTGGTTAAAAACCCTAATATGATTAAAAGAAGCCTAGGCAGGACGAAAATGATCTAAATGTTAATCCAATGACACAAACACACTTATTGGATCCACAATATTGCTTAGAAACCCTAATTGGATTAGAATAAGCCGAAGGATGACGAAAATGACCTAAATGTTAATCCAATAACACAAACGCACTTATTGGAAGCACAAGATTGGTTAAAATCCCTAGTTGGATTAGAATTAGCCTAGGGAAGACGAAAATGACCTAAATGTTAAACCAATGACACAAACGCTCTTGTTGGATGCACAAGATTGATTAAAAACCCTAATTGGATTAGAATAAGCCGAATAATGACGAAAATGACATAAATGTTAATCCAATGACACGAACGCACTTATTGGATGCACAACATTGGTTAAAAACCCTAATTAGATTAGAATAAGGCTAAGGAGAACGAAAATGACCTAAATGTTAAACAATTGACAGAAACGCACTTATTGGATGCACAAGATTGGTTAAATACCTTATCTAGATTAGAATAAGCCTAGGCAGGACGAAAATGACCTAGATGTTAAACCAATGACCTAAACTCACTTATTGCATGCACAAGGTTAGTTAAAAATCCTAATTGCATTAGGATAAGCCTAGGGAGGACGAAAATGACCTAAATGTTAAACCAACTACACAAATAGCCTTATTGAATGCACAAGATTGGTTAAAAACCCTAATTGGATTAGAATAAGCCTAGGGAGGACGGAAATGACCTAAATGTTAAACCAATGTTACAAATGCACTTATTGGATGCTCAAGATTGATTAAAAACCCTAATTGGATTAGAATAAGCGAAGGATGACGAAAATGACCTAAATGTTAATCCAATGACACAAACGCACTTATTGGGGGCACAAGGTTGGTTAAAAATCCTAATTGCATTAGGATAAGCCTAAGGAGGACGAAAATGACCTAAATGTTAAACCAACGACACAAATGCCCTTATTGAATGCAAAAGATTGGTTAAAAACCCTATTTGGTTTAGAATAAGCCTAGGTAGGACGGAAATGACCTAAATGTTAAACCAATGTTACAAACGCACTTATTGGATGCACAAGATTGATTAATAACCCTAATTGGATTAGAATAAGCGTAGGATAACGAAAATGACCTAAATGTTAATCCAATGACATAAACGGACTTATTGGATGTACAAGATTGGTTAAAAACCCTAATTGGATTAAAATAAGACTAAGGAGGACGAAAATAACCTAAATGTTAAACTAATGACAGAAGCGCAATTATTGGATCCACAAGATTGGTTAAAAACCCTAATTGCATTAGAATAAGCCTAGGTATGACGAAAATGATCTAAATGTTAATCCAATGACACAAACACACTTATTGGATACACAAGACTGGTTAAAAACCCTAATTAGATTACAATAAGCCTAGGGAGGATGAAAATGACCTTAAATGTTAATCCAATGACACAAACTCACTTATTGGATGCACAATATTGCTTAGAAACCCTAATTGAAATAGAATAAGCCGAAGGATGACAAAAATGACCTAAATGTTAATCCAGTGACACAAATGCCCTTATTGAATGCAAAAGATTGGTTAAAAACCGTATTTGGTTTAGAATAAGCCTAGGTAGGACGGAAATGACCTAAATGTTAAACCAATGTTACAAACGCACTTATTGGATGCACAAGATTGATTAATAACCCCAATTGGATTAGAATAAGCGTAGGATAACGCAAATGACCTAAATGATAATCCAATGACATAAACGCACTTATTGGATGCACAAGATTGGTTAAAAACCCTAATTGGTTTAAAATAAGACTAAGGAGGACGAAAATAACCTAAATGTTAAACTAATGACACAAGCGCATTTATTGGATCCACAAGATTGGATAAAAACCCTAATTGGATTAGAATAAGCCTAGGTATGACGAAGATGATCTAAATGTTAATCCAATGACACAAACGCACTTATTGGATACACAAGACTGGTTAAAAACCCTAATTGGATTACAATAAGCCTAGGGAGGATGAAAATGACCTTAAATGTTAATCCAATGACACAAACGCACTTATTGGATGCACAATATTGCTTAGAAACCCTAATTGGATTAGAATAAGCCGAAGGATGACCAAAATGACCTAAATGTTAATCCAATAACACAAACGCACTTATTGGAAGCACAAGATTGGTTAAAATCCCTAGTTGGATTAGAATAACTCTAAGGTAGACGAAAATGGCCTAAATGTTAAACCAATGACACAAACGCACTTATTGGATGCACAAGATTGATTAAAAACCCTAATTGGATTAGAATAAGCCAAAGTATGACAAAAATGACTTGAATGTTAATCCAATGACACAAACGCACTTATTGGAAGCACAAGATTTGTTAAAAACCGTAATTGGATTAGAATAAGACTAAGGAGGACGAAAATAACCTAAATGTTAAACCAATGACACAAACACACTTATTGGATGCACAAGATTGGTTAAAAACCCTAATTGGATTAGAATAAGCAAAAGGAGGACGAAAATGACCTAAATGTTAATCCAATGAGACAAACGCACTTACTGGATGCACAACATTGGTTAAAAACCCTAATTGGATTAGAATAAAGCTAGGGAGAACGAAAATGACCTAAGTGTTAAACAATTGACAGAAACGCACTTATTGGATGCACAAGATTTGTTAAATACCTTATCTAGATTAGAATAAGCCTAGGCAGGACGAAAATGACATAGATGTTAAACCAATGACCTAAACTCACTTATTGTATGAACAAGGTTGGTTAAAAATCCTAATTGCATTAGGATAAGCCTAGGGAAGACGAAAATGACCTAAATGTTAAACCAATGACACAAATGGCTTTATTGAATGCACAAGATTGGTTAAAAACCCTAATTGGATTAGAATAAGCAAAGGATGACGAAAATGACCTAAATGTTAATCCAATGACACAAACGCACTTATTGGATGCACAAGATTCATTAAAAACCCTAATTGGATTAGAATAAGACTAAGGAGGACGAAAATAAGCTAAATGTTAAACCAATGACACAAGCGCATTTATTTAATCCACAAGATTGGTTAAAAACCCTAATTGGATTAGAATAAGCCTAGGTAGGGCGAAAATGATCTAAATGTTAATCCAATGACACAAACGCACTTATTGTATGCACAAGACTGGTTAAAAACACTAATTGGATAAGAATAAGCCTAGGGAGGACGAAAATGATCTAAATGTTAATCCAATGACACAAACACACTTATTGGATGCACAATATTGCTTAGAAACCCTAATTGGATTAGAATAAGCCGAAGGATGACGAAAATGAGCTAAATGTTAATCCAATAACACAAACGCACTTATTGGAAGCACAAGATTGGCTAAAATCCCTAGTTGGATTAGAATTAGCCTAGGGAAGACGAAAATGACCTAAATGTTAAACCAATGACACAAACGCTCTTATTGGATGCACAAGATTGATTAAAAACCCTAATTGGATTAGAATAAGCCGAATAATGACGAAAATGACCTGAATGTTAATCCAATGACACAAACACACTTATTGGATGCACAAGATTTGTTAAAAACCGTAATTGGATTACAATAAGCCTAGGGAGGATGAAAATGACCTTAAATGTTAATCCAATGACACAAACTCACTTATTGGATGCACAATATTGCTTAGAAACCCTAATTGAAATAGAATAAGCCGAAGGATGACAAAAATGACCTAAATGTTAATCCAGTGACACAAATGCCCTTATTGAATGCAAAAGATTGGTTAAAAACCGTATTTGGTTTAGAATAAGCCTAGGTAGGACGGAAATGACCTAAATGTTAAACCAATGTTACAAACGCACTTATTGGATGCACAAGATTGATTAATAACCCCAATTGGATTAGAATAAGCGTAGGATAACGCAAATGACCTAAATGATAATCCAATGACATAAACGCACTTATTGGATGCACAAGATTGGTTAAAAACCCTAATTGGTTTAAAATAAGACTAAGGAGGACGAAAATAACCTAAATGTTAAACTAATGACACAAGCGCATTTATTGGATCCACAAGATTGG
>JBBPBQ010000009.1:2342569-2362389 GCA_037974755.1 Cicer yamashitae | reverse complement strand
TTATTGGATGCACAAGATTGATTAAAAACCCTAATTGAATTAGAATAAGCCGAAGAATGACGAAAATGACCTGAATGTTAATCCAATGACACAAACGCACTTATTGGAAGCACAAGATTTGTTAAAAACCGTAATTTGATTAGAATAAGACTAAGGAGGACGAAAATAACCTAAATGTTAAAACAATGACAGAAGCGCATTTATTGGATCCACAAGATTGGTTAAAAACCCTAATTGGATTAGAATAAGCCTAGGTAGGACTAAAATGATCTAAATGTTAATCCAATGACACAAACGCACTTATTGGATGCACAAGACTGGTTAAAAACCCTAATTGGATTAAAATAAGCCTAGGAAGGATGAAAATGACCTAAATGTTAATCCAATGACACAAACGCACTTATTGGATGTACAGTATTGCTTAGAAACCCTAATTGCATTAGAATAAGTCGAATGATGACGAAAATGACCAAAATGTTAATCCAATGACACAAACGCACTTATTGGAAGCACAAGATTGATTACAAACCTTAATTGGATTAGAATAAGCCGAAGGATGACGAAAAGGACCTAAATGTTATTCCAATGACACAAGCGCAATTATTGATCCACAAGATTGGTTAAAAACCCTAATTGGATTAGAATAAGCATAGGTAGAACGAAAATGGTCTAAATGTTAAAGCAATGACACAAACGCACTTATTGGATGCACATGATTGGTTAAAATCCCTAATTGGATACGAATAAGTCTAGGGAAGACGAAAATGACCTAAATGTTAAACCAATGACACAAACGCATTTATTGGATACACAAGATTGATTACAAAACCTAATTGGATTACAATAAGCCGAAGGATGACGAAAAGGACTTGAATGTTATTCCAATCACACAAACGCACTTATTGGATGCACATGATTGGTTAAAAACCCTAATTTCATTAGAATAAGCCTTGGAAGGATGAAAATGACCTTAATGTTAAACCAATGACACAAACGCACTTATTGGATGCACAAGATTGGTTAAAAACCCTAATTGGATTAGAATAAGCCTAGGGAGGACGAAAATGATCTAAATGTTAATCCAATGACACAAACGCAGTTATTGGATGCACAAGACTGGTTAAAAACCCTAATTGGATTAGAATAAGCCTAGGGAGGATGAAAATTACCTAAATGTTAATCCAATGACACAAACGCACTTATTGGATGCACAATATTGCTTAGAAACCCTAATTGGATTAGAATAAGCCGAAGGATGACGAAAATGACCTAAATGTTAATCCAATGACACAAACGCACTTATTGGAAGCACAAGATTGGTTAAAATCCCTAATTGGATTATAATAAGCCTTGGGAAGACGAAAATGACCTAAATATTAAACCAATGACACACACGCACTTATTGGATGCACAAGATTGATTACAAACCCTAATTGGATTACAATAAGCCGAAGGATGACGAAAAGGACTTGAATGTTATTCCAATCACACAAACGCACTTATTGGATGCACATGATTGGTTAAAAACCCTAATTTGATTACAATAAGCCTTGGAAGGATGAAAATGACCTTAATGTTAAACCAATGACACAAAAGCACTTATTGGTTGCACAAGATTGGTTAAAAACCCTAATTGGATTAGAATAAGCCTAAGGAGAAGGAAAATGACCTAAATGTTAAACCAATGGCACAAACGCACTTATTGGAAGCACAAGATTGGTTAAAATCCCTAATTGGATTTGATTAAGCCTAAGGAGGACGAAAATGACCTAAATGTTATTCCAATGACACAAATGCACTTATTGGATGCACATGATTGGTTAAAAACCCTAATTTCATTAGAATAAGCCTTGGAAGGATGAAAATGACCTTAATGTTAAACCAATGACACAAAAGCACTTATTGGTTGGACAAGATTGGTTAAAAACCCTAATTGGATTAGAATAAGCCTAGGGAGGAGGAAAATGACCTAAATGTTAAACCAATGGCACAAACGCACTTATTGGAAGCACAAGATTGGTTAAAAACCCAAATTGGATTTGTATACGCCTAAGGAGGACGAAAATGACCTAAATGTTAAACCAATGATACAAACGCACTTAGTGGATGCACATGATTGGTTAAAAACCCTAATTGGCTTAGAATAAGCCGAAGGATGACGAAAATGATCTAAATGTTAAACTAGTGACACAAATGCACTTATTGGATGCACAAGACTGGTTAAAAACCCTAATTGGATTAGAATAAGCCTAGGGAGGATGAAAATGACCTCAATGTTAATCCAATGACACAAACGCCCTTATTGGATGCACAAGATTGATTTAAAACCCTAACTGGATTAGAATATGCCGAAATATGATGATAAGGACCTGAATGTTATTCCAATGACAGAAACGCACTTATTGGATGCACATGATTGGTTAAAAACTCTAATTTCATTAGAATAAGCATAGGGAGGATTAAAATGACCTAAATGTTAAACCAATGACACAAACGCACTTATTGGATGCACAAGATTGGTTAAAAACCCTAATTGGATTAGAATAAGCCTAGGGAGGACGAAAATGACCAAAATGTTAAACCAATGACAAAAACGCACTTATTGGACGCACATGATTGGTTAAAAACCCTAATTGGATATGTATAACTTTAAGGAGGACGAAAATGACCTAAATGTTAATCCAATGACCTAAATGTTAAACCAATGACACAAACGCACTTATTGGATGCACAAGATTGGTTAAAATCCCTAATTGGGCTAGAATAAGCCTAGGGAGGATGAAAATGACCTAAATGTTAAACCAATGACAAAAACGCAGTTATTGGATGCACATGATTGGTTAAAAACCCTAATTGGCTTAAAATAAGCCGAAGGATGACGAAAATGACCTAAATGTTAATCCACTGATACAAACGCACTTATTGGATGCACAAGACTGGTTAAAAACCCTAATTGGATTAGAATAAGCCGAAGAATGACGAGATTGACCTGAATGTTTTTCCAATGACACAAACGCACTTATTGGATGCACATGATTGGGTAAAAACCCTAATTTCATTAGAATAAGCAAAGGGAGGATTAAAATGACCTAAATGTTAAACCAATGACAGAAACGCACTTATTGGATGCACATGATTGGTTAAAAACCCTAATTGGCTTAGAATAAGCCTAGGTAGGACGAAAATGACCTAAATGTTAAACCACTGACACAAACACACTTATTGGATGCACAAGATTGGCTAAAATCCCTAATTGGATTAGAATAAGCCTAGGTAGGACGAAAAAGACATAAATGTTAAACCAATGAATCAAACGCACTTATTGGATGCACAAGATTGATTAAAAACCCTAGTTGGATTAGAATAAGCCGAAGGATTACGAAAATGACCTAAATGTTAATCCAATGACACAAACGCACGTATTGAATGCATAAGACTGCTTAAAAACCCTAATTGGATTAAAATAAGCGAACGATGACAAAAATGACCTAAATGTTAATCCAATGACACAAACTCACTTATTGGATGCACAAGATTTGTTACAAACCCTAATTGGATTAGAATAAGCCTAGGTAGGACGAAAATGATCTAAATGTTAATCCAATGACACAAACGCACTTATTGGATGCATAATATTGGTGAGAAACCCTAATTGGATTAGAATAAGCCTAGGGAGAACGAAAACGACCTAAATGTTATACCAATGCCGCAAACGCACTTACTATATGCACTAGAATGGTTAAAAACCCTAATTGGATTAGAATAAACCGAAGTATGAGGAAAATGACCTAAATGTTAATCCAATGGCACAAACGCACTTATTGGATGCACAAGATTGGTTAAAATCCCTAATTGAATTAGAATAAGCCTAGGTAGGACGAAAATGACCTAAATGTTAAACCAATGAATCAAACGCACTTATTAGATGCATTAGATTGCTTAAAAACCCTAATTGGATTAAAATAAGCGAAGGACGACAAAAATGACCTAAATGTTAAACCAATGACACAAACACACTTATTGGATGCACATGATTGGTTAAAAACCCTAATTGGCTTAAAATAAGCCGAAGGATGACAAAAATGATCTAAATGTTAACCCATTGACACAAACACACTTATTGGATGCACAAGATTGGTTAAAATCCCTAATTGAATTAGAATATGCCTAGGTAGGACGAAAATGAGTTAAATGTTAAACCAATGAATCAAACGCACTTATTTGATGCACAAGATTGATTAAAAACCCTAATTGGATTAGAATAAGCCGAAGGATGACGAAAATAACCTAAATGTTAATCCATTGACACAAACGCACTTATTGGATGCATAAGATTGCTTAAAAACCCTAACTGGATTAAATAAGACTAGGGAGGAAAAATATGACCTAAATGTTAAACCAATCACACAAACGCACTTATTGGATGCACAAGATTTGTTACAAACCCTAATTGGATTAGAATAAGCCTAGGTAGGACGAAAATGATCTAAATGTTAAACTAATGACACAAACGCACTTATTGGATGCATAAGATTGGTGAAAAACCCTAATTGGATTTGAATAAGCCTAGTGAGGACGAAAATGACCTAAATGTTAAACCAATGTCACAAACGCACTTACTGGAAGCACTAGAATGGTTAAAAACCCTAATTGGATTAGAATAAACCGAAGTATGATGAAATTGACCTAAATGTTAATCCAATGGCACAAACGCACTTATTGGATGCACAAGATTGGCTAAAAACCCTAATTGGATTAGAATAAGCCAAAGGATAACGAAAATGACCTAAATGTTAATCCACTGTCACAAACACACTTATTGGATGCACAAGATTGGCTAAAATCCCTAATTGGATTAGAATAAGCCTAGGTAGGACGAAAATGACCTAAATGTTAAACCAATGAATCAAACGCACTTATTGGATGCACAAGATTGATTAAAAACCCTAGTTGGATTTGAATAAGCCGAAGGATTACGAAAATGACCTAAATGTTAATCCAATGACACAAACGCACTTACTGGATGCATAAGATTGCTTAAAAACCCTAATTGGATTAGAATAAGCGAATGATGACGAAAATGACCTAAAAGTTAATCCAATGACACAAACTCACTTATTGGATGCAAACGATTGGTTAAAAACCCTAATTGGATTAAATAAGACTAGGGAGGACAAAAATGACCTAAATGTTAAACCAATGACACAAACGCACTTATTGGATGCACAAGATTTGCTACAAACCCTAATTGGATTAGAATAACCCTAGGTAGGACGAAAATGATCTAAATGTTAATCCAATGACACAAACGCACTTATTGGATGCATAAGATTGGTGAAAAACCCTAATTGGATTAGAATAAGCTTAGGGAGATCGAAAACGACCTAAATGTTTTACCAATGTCGCAAACGCACTTACTGGATGCACTAGAATTGTTAAAAGCCCTAATTGGATTAGAATCAACCAAAGTATGACGAAAATGACCTAAATGTTAATCCAATGGCACAAACGCACTTATTGGATGCACAAGATTGGTTAAAATCCCTAATTGAATTAGAATAAGCCTAGGTAGGACGAAAATGACCAAAATGTTAAACCAATGAATCGAACACACTTATTAGATGCATTAGATTGCTTAAAAACCCTAATTGGATTAAAATAAGCGAAGGACGACAAAAATGACCTAAATGTTAAACCAATGACACAAACACACTTATTGGATGCACATGATTGGTTAAAAACCCTAATTGGCTTAGAATAAGCCGAAGGATGACAAAAACGACCTAAATGTTAACCCACTGACACAAACACACTTATTGGATGCACAAGATTGGTTAAAATCCCTAATTGAATTAGAATAAGCCTAGGTAGGACGAAAATGACCTAAATGTTAAACCAATGAATCAAACGCTCTTATTTGATGCACAAGATTGATTAAAAACCCTAATTGGATTAGAATAAGCCGAAGGATGACAAAAATAACCTCAATGTTAATCCAATGACACAAACGCACTTATTGCATGCATAAGATTGCTTAAAAACCCTAACTGGATTAAATAAGACTAGGGAGGAAAAATATGACCTAAATGTTAAACCAATCACACAAACGCACTTATTGGATGCACAAGATTTGTTACAAACCCTAATTGGATTAGAATAAGCCTAGGTAGGACGAAAATGATCTAAATGTTAAACTAATGACACAAACGCACTTATTGGATGCATAAGATTGGTGATAAACCCTAATTGGATTTGAATAAGCCTAGTGAGGACGAAAATGACCTAAATGTTAAACCAATGTCACAAACGCACTTACTGGAAGCACTAGAATGGTTAAAAACCCTAATTGGATTAGAATAAACCGAAGTATGACGAAAATGACCTAAATGTTAATCCAATGGCACAAACGCACTTATTGGATGCACAAGATTGGCTAAAAACCCTAATTGGATTAGAATAAGCCTAGGCAGGACGAAAATGACCTAAATGTTAAACCAATGACACAAACGCACTTATTGGATGCACAAGATTGGTTAAAATCACTAATTGGGTTAGAATAAGCCTAGGAAGGATGAAAATGACCTAAATGTTAAACCAATGACACAAGCGCACTTATTGGATGCACAAGATTGGTCAAAATCACTAATTGGGTTAGAATAAGCCTAGGGATGATGAAAATGACCTAAATGTTAAACCAATGACACAAACGCACTTATGAGATGCACATGATTGGTTAAAAACCCTAATTGGCTTAAAATAAGCCGAAGGAAGACGAAAATGACAAAAATGTTAATCCACTTACACAAACGCACTTATTGGATGCACAAGATTGCTTAAAATCCCTAATTGCATTAGAATAAGCCTAGGGAGGACGAAAATGACCTAAATGTTAAACCAATGAATCAAACGCACTTATTGGATGCACAAGATTGATTAAAAACCCTAATTGGATTAGAATAAGCCGAAGGATGACGAAAATAACCTAAATGTTAATCCAATGAGACAAACGCACTTATTAGATGCATTAGATTGCTTAAAAACCGTAATTGGATTAAAATAAGCGAAGGACGACAAAAATGACCTAAATGTTAAACCAATGACACAAACGCACTTATTGGATGCATATGATTGGTTAAAAACCCTAATTGGCTTAGAATAAGCCGAAGGATAACGAAAATGACCTAAATGTTAACCCACTGACACAAACACACTTATTGGATGCACAAGATTGGTTAAAATCCCTAATTGAATTAGAATAAGCCTAGGTAGGACGAAAATGACCTAAATGTTAAACCAATGAATCAAACGCTCTTATTTGATGCACAAGATTGATTTAAAACCCTAATTGGATTAGAATAAGCCGAAGGATGACGAAAATAACTTAAATGTTAATCCAATGACACAAACGCACTTATTGGATGCATAAGATTGCTTAAAAACCCTAACTGGATTAAATAAGACTAGGGAGGAAAAATATGACCTAAATGTTAAACCAATCACACAAACGCACTTATTGGATGCACAAGATTTGTTACAAACCCTAATTGGATTAGAATAAGCCTAGGTAGGACGAAAATGATCTAAATGTTAATCCAATGACACAAACACACTTATTGGATGCATAAGATTTGTGAAAAACCCTAATTTGATTTGAATAAGCCTAGTGAGGACGAAAATGACCTAAATGTTAAACCAATTTCACAAACGCACTTACTGGATGCACTAGAATGGTTAAAAACCCTAATTGGATTAGAATAAACCGAAGTATGACAAAAATGACCTAAATGTTAATCCAATGGCACAAACGCACTTATTGGATCCTCAAGATTGGCTAAAAACCCTAGTTGGATTAGAATAAGCCTAGGGAGGACGAAAATGACCTAAATGTTAAACCAATGACACAAACGCACTTATTGGATGCACATGATTGGTTAAAATCACTAATTGGGTAAGAATAAGCCTAGGAAGGATGAAAATGACCTAAATGTTAAACCAATGACACAAGCGCACTTATTGGATGCACAAGATTGGTTAAAATCACTAATTGGGTTAGAATAAGCCTAGGGAGGATGAAAATGAACTAAATGTTAAACCAATGACACAAACGCACTTATTAGATGCATTAGATTGCTTAAAAACCCTAATTGGATTAAAATAAGCGAAGGACGACAAAAATGACCTAAATGTTAAACCAATGACACAAACGCACTTATAGGATGCACATGATTGGTTAAAAACCCTAATTGGCTTAGAATAAGCCGAAGGATGACGAAAATGACCTAAATGTTAACCCACTGACACAAACACACTTATTTGATGCACAAGATTGGTTAAAATTTCTAATTGAATTAGAATAAGCCAAGGTAGGACGAAAATGACCTAAATGTTAAACCAATGAATCAAACGCACTTATTGGATGCACAAGATTGATAAAAAAAACCCTAATTGGATTAGAATAAGCCGAAGGATGACGAAAATAACCTAAATATTAATCCAATGACACAAACGCACTTATTGGATGCATAAGATTGCTTTAAAACTCTAATTGGATTAGAATAAGCGAACGATGACGAAAATGACCTAAATGTTAATCCAATGACACAAACTCACTTATTGGATGAAACGATTGGTTAAAAACCCTAATTGGATTAAATAAGACTAGGGAAGACAAAAATGACCTAAAAGTTAAACCAATGACACAAACGCACTTATTGGATGCACAAGATTTGTTACAAACCCTAATTGGATTAGAAAAAGCCAAAGGATGACGAAAATGACCTAAATGTTAATCCAATGACACAAACGCACTTATTGGATGCATAAGATTGCTTAAAAACTCTAATTGGATTAGAATAAGCGAACGATGACGAAAATGACCTAAATGTTAATCTAATGACACAAACTCACTTAATGGATGCAAACGATTGGTTAAAAACCCTAATTGGATTAAATAAGACTAGGGAAGACAAAAATGACATAAATGTTAAACCAATGACACAAACGCACTTATTGGATGCACAAGATTTGTTACAAACCCTAATTGGATTAGAATAAGCCTAGGTAGGACGAAAATGATCTAAATCTTAATCCAATGACACAAACGCACTTATTGGATGCATAAGATTGGTGAAAAACCCTAATTGGATTAGAATAAGCCTAGGGAGAACGAAAACGACCTAAATGTTATACCAATATCGCAAACGCACTTACTGGATACACTAGAATGGTTAAAAGCCCTAATTCGATTAGAATAAACCGAAGTATGACGAAAATGACCTAAACGTTAATCCAATGGCACAAACGCACTTAAGTGATGCACAAGATTGGTTAAAATCCCTAATTAAATTAGAATAAGCCTAGGTAGGATGAAAATGACCTAAATGTTAAACCAATGAATAAAACACACTTATTAGATGCATTAGATTGCTTAAAAACCCTAATTGGATTAAAATAAGCGAAGGACGACAAAAATGACCTAAATGTTAAACCAATGACACAAACGCACTTATTGGATGCACATGATTGGTTAAAACCCCTAATTGGCTTAGAATAAGCCGAAGGATGACGAAAACGACCTAAATGTTAACCCACTGACACAAACACACTTATTGGATGCACAAGATTGGTTAAAATCCCTAATTGAATTAGAATAAGCCTAGGTAGGACGTAAATGACCTAAATGTTAAACCAATGAATCAAACGCTCTTATTTGATGCACAAGATTGATTAAAAACCCTAATTGGATTAGAATAAGCCGAAGGATGACGAAAATAACCTAAATGTTAATCCAATGACACAAACGCACTTATTGGATGCATAAGATTGCTTAAAAACCCTAAGTGGATTAAATAAGACTAGGGAGGAAAAATATGACCTAAATGTTAAACCAATCACACAAACGCACTTATTGGATGCACAAGATTTGTTACAAACCCTAATTGGATTAGAATAAGCCTAGGTAGGACGAAAATGATCTAAATGTTAATCCAATGACACAAACGCACTTATTGGATGCATAAGATTGGTGAAAAACCCTAATTGGATTTGAATAAGCCTAGTGAGGACGAAAATGACCTAAATGTTAAACCAATGTCACAAACGCACTTACTAGATGCACTAGAATGGTTAAAAACCCTAATTGGATTAGAATAAACCGAAGTATGACAAAAATGACCTAAATGTTAATCCAATGGCACAAACGCACTTATTTGATGCACAAGATTGGCTAAAAACCCTAGTTGGATTAGAATAAGCCTAGGGAGGACGAAAATGACCTAAATGTTAAACCAATGACACAAACGCACTTATTGGATGCACATGATTGGTTAAAATCACTAATTGGGTTAGAATAAGCCTAGGAAGGATGAAAATGACCTAAATGTTAAACCAATGGCACAAACGCACTTATTGGATGCACAAGATTGGTTAAAATCCCTAATTGAATTAGAATAAGCCTGGGTAGGACGAAAATGACCTAAATTTTAAACCAATGAATCAAACGCACTTATTAGATGCATTAGATTGCTTAAAAACCCTAATTCGATTAAAATAAGTGAAGGACGGCAAAAAAATGTTAAACCAATGACACAAACGCACTTATTGGATGCACATGATTGGTTAAAAACCCTAATTGGCTTAGAATAAGCCGAAGGATTACGAAAAAGACCTAAATGTTAACCCACTGACACAAACACACTTATTGGATGCACAAGATTGGTTAAAATCCCTAATTGAATTAGAATAAGCCTAGGTAGGACGAAAATGACCTAAATGTTAAACCAATGAATGAAACGCACTTATTGGATGCACAAGATTGATAAAAAACCCTAATTGGATTAGAATAAGCCGAAGGATGACGAAAATAACCTAAATATTAATCCAATGACACAAACGCACTTATTGGATGCATAAGATTGCTTAAAAACTCTAATTCGATTAGAATAAGCAAACGATGACGAAAATGACCTAAATGTTAATCCAATGCCACAAACTCACTTATTGGATGCAAACGATTGGTTAAAAACCCTAATTGGATTAAATAAGACTAGGGAGGAAAAAAAATGACCTAAACGTAAAACCAATCACACAAACGCACTTATTGGATGCACAAGATTTGTTACAAACCCTAATTGGATTAGAATAAGCCTAGGTAGGACGAAAATGATCTAAATGTTAAACTAATGACACAAACGCACTTATTGGATGCATAAGATTGGTGAAAAACCCTAATTTGATTAGAATAAGCCTAGGGAGGACGGAAATGACCTAAATGTTAAACCAATGTCCCAAACGCACTTACTGGATGCACTAGAATGGTTAAAAACCCTAATTGGATTAGAATAAACCGAAGTATGACGAAAATGACCTAAATGTTAATCCAATGGCACAAACGCACTTATTGGATGCACAAGATTGGCTAAAAACCCTAATTCGATTTGAATAAGCCTAGGGAGGACGAAAATGACCTAAATGTTAAACCAATGACACAAACACACTTATTGGATGCACAAGATTGGTTAAAATCACTAATTGGGTTAGAATAAGCCGAGGGAGGATGAAAATGACCTGAATGTTAAACCAATGACACAAACGCACTTATTGGATGCACATGAATGGTTAAAAACCCTAATTGGCTTAAAATAAGCCGAAGGATGATGAAAATGACCAAAATGTTAATCCACTGACACAAACGCACTTGTTGGTTGCACAAGATTGGTTAAAATCCCTAATTGGATTAGAATAAGCCTAGGGAGGACGAAAATGACCTAAATGTTAGACCAATGAATCAAACGCACTTATTGGATGCACCAGATTGATTAAAAACCCTAATTGGAATAGAATAAGCCGAAGGATGATGAAAATAACCTAAATGTTAATCCAATGACACAAACGCACTAATTGGATGCATAAGATTGCTTAAAAACTCTAATTGCATTAGAATAAGCGAACGATGACGAAAATGACCTAAATGTTAATCTAATGACACAAACTCACTTATTGGATGAAACGATTGGTTAAAAACCCTAATTGGATTAAATAAGACTAGGGAAGACAAAAATGACCTAAATGTTAAACCAATGACACAAACGCACTTATTCGATGCACAAGATTTGTTACAAACCCTAATTGGATTAGAAAAAGCCGAAGGATGACGAAAATGACCTAAATGTTAATCCAATGTCACAAACGCACTTATTGGATGCATAAGATTTGTTACAAACCCTAATTGGATTAGAATAAGCCTAGGTAGGACGAAAATGATCTAAATGTTAATCCAATGACACAAACGCAATTATTGGATGCATTAGATTGGTGAAAAACCCTAATTGGATTAGAATAAGCCTAGGGAGAACGAAAATGACCCAAATGTTATACCAATGTCGCACACGCACTTACTGGATGCACTAGAATGGTTAAAAACCCTAATTGGATTAGAATAAACCGAAGTATGACGAAAATGACCTAAATGTTAATCCAATGGCACAAACGCACTAATTGGATGCACAAGATTGGTTAAGATCCTTAATTGAATTAGAATAAGCTTGGGTAGGACGAAAATGACCTAAATTTTAAACCAATGAATCAAACGCACTTATTAGATGCATTAGATTGCTTAAAAACCCTAATTCGATTAAAATAAGCGAAGGATGACAAAAATGACCTAAATGTTAAACCAATGACACAAACGCACTTTTTGGATGCACATGATTGGTTAAAAACCCTAATTGGCTTAGAATAAGCCGAAGGATGACGAAAATGACCTAAATGTTAACCCACAAACACAACCACAGTTATTGGATGCACAAGATTGGTTAAAATCCCTAATTGAATTAGAATAAGCTTAGGTAGGACGAAAATGACCTAAATGTTAAACCAATGAATCAAACGCACTTATCGGAAGCACAAGATTGATTAAAAACCCTAATTGGATTAGAATAAGCCGAAGGATGACGAAAATAACCTAAATGTTAATCCAATGACACAAACGCACTTATTGGATGGATAAGATTGGTTAAAAACCCTAATTGGATTAAATAAGACTAGGGAGGAAAAAAATGACCAAAATGTTAAACCAATCACACAAACGCACTTATTGGATGCACAAGATTTGTTACAAACCCTAATTGGATTAGAATAAGCCTAGGTAGGACGAAAATGATCTAAATGTTAACCCAATGACACAAACGCACTTATTGGATGCATAAGATTGGTGAAAAACCCTAATTGGATTAGAATAAACCTAGGGATGACGAAAATGACCTAAATGTTAATCCAATACCACCAACGCATTTATTGGATGCACAAGATTGGCTAAAAACCCTAATTGGATTAGAATAAGCTTAGGGAGGACAAAAATGACCTAAATGTTAAACCAATGACACAAACGCACTTATTGGATGCACAAGATTGGTTAAAATCACTAATTGGGTTAGAATAAGCCTAGGGAGGATGAAAATGACCTAAATGTTAAACCAATGACACAAGCGCACTTATTGGATGCACAAGATTGGTTAAAATCACTAATTGGGTTAGAATAAGCCTAGGGAAGATGAAAATGACCTAAATGTTAAACCAATAACACAAACGCACTTATGGGATGCACATGATTGGTTAAAAACCCTAATTGGCTTAAAATAAGCCGAAGGATGACGAAAATGACCTAAATGTTAAACCAATGACACAAACGCTCTTGTTGGATGCACAAGATTGGTTAAAATCCCTAATTGGATTAGAATAAGCCTAGAGAGGACGAAACTGACCAAAATATTAAACCAATGAATCATACGCACTTATTGGATGCACAAGATTGATTAAAAACCCTAATTGGATTACAATAAGCCGAAGGATAACGAAAATAACCTAAATGTTAATCCAATGACACAAACGCACTTATTGGATGCATAAGATTGCTTAAAAACTCTAATTGGATCAGAATAAGCGAACGATGACGAAAATGACCTAAATGTTAATCCAATGACACAAACTCACTTATTGGATGCAAACGATTGGTTAAAAACCCTAATTGGATTAAATAAGACTAGGGAAGACAAAAATGACCTAAATGTTAAACCAATGACACAAACGCACTTATTGGATGCACAAGATTTGTTACAAACCCTAATTGGATTAGAAAAAGCCGAAGGATGACGAAAATGACCTAAATGTTAATCCAATGACACAAACGCAATTATTGGATGCATAAGATTGCTTAAAAACTCTAATTGGATTAGAATAAGCGAACGATGACGAAAATGACCTAAATGTTAATCTAATGACACAAACTCACTTATTGGATGCAAACGATTGGTTAATAACCCTAATTGGATTAAATAAGACTAGGGAAGACAAAAATGACCTAAATGTTAAACCAATGACTCAAACGCACTTATTGGATGCACAAGATTTGTTACAAACCCTAATTGGATTAGAATAACCCTAGGTAGGACGAAAATGATCTAAATGTTAATCCAATGACACAAACGCACTTATTGGATGCATAAGATTGGTGAAAAACCCTAATTGGATTAAAATAAGCCTAGGGAGAACGAAAACGACCTAAATGTTATACCGATGTCGCAAACGCACTTACTGGATGCACTAGAATGGTTAAAAACCCTAATTGGATTAGAATAAACCGAAGTATGACGAAAATGACCTAAATGTTAATCCAATGGCACAAACGCACTAATTGGATGCACAAGATTGGTTAAAATCCTTAATTGAATTAGAATAAGCTTGGGTAGGACGAAAATGACCTAAATTTTAAACCAATGAATCAAACGCACTTATTAGATGCATTAGATTGCTTAAAAACCCTAATTCGATTAAAATAAGCGAAGGATGACAAAAATGACCTAAATGTTAAACCAATGACACAAACGCACTTTTTGGATGCACATGATTGGTTAAAAACCCTAATTGGCTTAGAATAAGCCGAAGGATGACGAAAATGACCTAAATGTTAACCCACAAACACAACCACAGTTATTGGATGCACAAGATTGGTTAAAATCCCTAATTGAATTAGAATAAGCTTAGGTAGGACGAAAATGACCTAAATGTTAAACCAATGAATCAAACGCACTTATCGGAAGCACAAGATTGATTAAAAACCCTAATTGGATTAGAATAAGCCGAAGGATGACGAAAATAACCTAAATGTTAATCCAATGACACAAACGCACTTATTGGATGGATAAGATTGGTTAAAAACCCTAATTGGATTAAATAAGACTAGGGAGGAAAAAAATGACCAAAATGTTAAACCAATCACACAAACGCACTTATTGGATGCACAAGATTTGTTACAAACCCTAATTGGATTAGAATAAGCCTAGGTAGGACGAAAATGATCTAAATGTTAACCCAATGACACAAACGCACTTATTGGATGCATAAGATTGGTGAAAAACCCTAATTGGATTAGAATAAACCTAGGGATGACGAAAATGACCTAAATGTTAATCCAATACCACCAACGCATTTATTGGATGCACAAGATTGGCTAAAAACCCTAATTGGATTAGAATAAGCTTAGGGAGGACAAAAATGACCTAAATGTTAAACCAATGACACAAACGCACTTATTGGATGCACAAGATTGGTTAAAATCACTAATTGGGTTAGAATAAGCCTAGGGAGGATGAAAATGACCTAAATGTTAAACCAATGACACAAGCGCACTTATTGGATGCACAAGATTGGTTAAAATCACTAATTGGGTTAGAATAAGCCTAGGGAAGATGAAAATGACCTAAATGTTAAACCAATAACACAAACGCACTTATGGGATGCACATGATTGGTTAAAAACCCTAATTGGCTTAAAATAAGCCGAAGGATGACGAAAATGACCTAAATGTTAAACCAATGACACAAACGCTCTTGTTGGATGCACAAGATTGGTTAAAATCCCTAATTGGATTAGAATAAGCCTAGAGAGGACGAAACTGACCAAAATATTAAACCAATGAATCATACGCACTTATTGGATGCACAAGATTGATTAAAAACCCTAATTGGATTACAATAAGCCGAAGGATAACGAAAATAACCTAAATGTTAATCCAATGACACAAACGCACTTATTGGATGCATAAGATTGCTTAAAAACTCTAATTGGATCAGAATAAGCGAACGATGACGAAAATGACCTAAATGTTAATCCAATGACACAAACTCACTTATTGGATGCAAACGATTGGTTAAAAACCCTAATTGGATTAAATAAGACTAGGGAAGACAAAAATGACCTAAATGTTAAACCAATGACACAAACGCACTTATTGGATGCACAAGATTTGTTACAAACCCTAATTGGATTAGAAAAAGCCGAAGGATGACGAAAATGACCTAAATGTTAATCCAATGACACAAACGCAATTATTGGATGCATAAGATTGCTTAAAAACTCTAATTGGATTAGAATAAGCGAACGATGACGAAAATGACCTAAATGTTAATCTAATGACACAAACTCACTTATTGGATGCAAACGATTGGTTAATAACCCTAATTGGATTAAATAAGACTAGGGAAGACAAAAATGACCTAAATGTTAAACCAATGACTCAAACGCACTTATTGGATGCACAAGATTTGTTACAAACCCTAATTGGATTAGAATAACCCTAGGTAGGACGAAAATGATCTAAATGTTAATCCAATGACACAAACGCACTTATTGGATGCATAAGATTGGTGAAAAACCCTAATTGGATTAAAATAAGCCTAGGGAGAACGAAAACGACCTAAATGTTATACCGATGTCGCAAACGCACTTACGGGATGCACTAGAATGGTTAAAAACCCTAATTGGATTAGAATAAACCGAAGTATGACGAAAATGACCTAAATGTTAATCCAATGGCACAAACGCACTAATTGGATGCACAAGATTGGTTAAAATCCTTAATTGAATTAGAATAAGCTTGGGTAGGACGAAAATGACCTAAATTTTAAACCAATGAATCAAACGCACTTATTAGATGCATTAGATTGCTTAAAAACCCTAATTCGATTAAAATAAGCGAAGGATGACAAAAATGACCTAAATGTTAAACCAATGACACAAACGCACTTTTTGGATGCACATGATTGGTTAAAAACCCTAATTGGCTTAGAATAAGCCGAAGGATGACGAAAATGACCTAAATGTTAACCCACTGACACAACCACAGTTATTGGATGCACAAGATTGGTTAAAATCCCTAATTGAATTAGAATAAGCTAAGGTAGGACGAAAATGACCTAAATGTTAAACCAATGAATCAAACGCACTTATCGGAAGCACAAGATTGATTAAAAACCCTAATTGGATTAGAATAAGCCGAAGGATGACGAAAATAACCTAAATGTTAATCCAATGACACAAACGCACTTATTGGATGGATAAGATTGGTTAAAAACCCTAATTGGATTAAATAAGACTAGGGAGGAAAAAAATGACCAAAATGTTAAACCAATCACACAAACGCACTTATTGGATGCACAAGATTTGTTACAAACCCTAATTGGATTAGAATAAGCCTAGGTAGGACGAAAATGATCTAAATGTTAACCCAATGACACAAACGCACTTATTGGATGCATAAGATTGGTGAAAAACCCTAATTGGATTAGAATAAGCCTAGGGATGACGAAAATGACCTAAATGTTAATCCAATACCACCAACGCATTTATTGGATGCACAAGATTGGCTAAAAACCCTAATTGGATTAGAATAAGCTTAGGGAGGACAAAAATGACCTAAATGTTAAACCAATGACACAAACGCACTTATTGGATGCACAAGATTGGTTAAAATCACTAATTGGGTTAGAATAAGCCTAGGGAGGATGAAAATGACCTAAATGTTAAACCAATGACACAAGCGCACTTATTGGATGCACAAGATTGGTTAAAATCACTAATTGGGTTAGAATAAGCCTAGGGAAGATGAAAATGACCTAAATGTTAAACCAATAACACAAACGCACTTATGGGATGCACATGATTGGTTAAAAACCCTAATTGGCTTAAAATAAGCCGAAGGATGACGAAAATGACCTAAATGTTAAACCAATGACACAAACGCTCTTGTTGGATGCACAAGATTGGTTAAAATCCCTAATTGGATTAGAATAAGCCTAGAGAGGACGAAACTGACCAAAATATTAAACCAATGAATCATACGCACTTATTGGATGCACAAGATTGATTAAAAACCCTAATTGGATTACAATAAGCCGAAGGATAACGAAAATAACCTAAATGTTAATCCAATGACACAAACGCACTTATTGGATGCATAAGATTGCTTAAAAACTCTAATTGGATCAGAATAAGCGAACGATGACGAAAATGACCTAAATGTTAATCCAATGACACAAACTCACTTATTGGATGCAAACGATTGGTTAAAAACCCTAATTGGATTAAATAAGACTAGGGAAGACAAAAATGACCTAAATGTTAAACCAATGACACAAACGCACTTATTGGATGCACAAGATTTGTTACAAACCCTAATTGGATTAGAAAAAGCCGAAGGATGACGAAAATGACCTAAATGTTAATCCAATGACACAAACGCAATTATTGGATGCATAAGATTGCTTAAAAACTCTAATTGGATTAGAATAAGCGAACGATGACGAAAATGACCTAAATGTTAATCTAATGACACAAACTCACTTATTGGATGCAAACGATTGGTTAATAACCCTAATTGGATTAAATAAGACTAGGGAAGACAAAAATGACCTAAATGTTAAACCAATGACTCAAACGCACTTATTGGATGCACAAGATTTGTTACAAACCCTAATTGGATTAGAATAACCCTAGGTAGGACGAAAATGATCTAAATGTTAATCCAATGACACAAACGCACTTATTGGATGCATAAGATTGGTGAAAAACCCTAATTGGATTAAAATAAGCCTAGGGAGAACGAAAACGACCTAAATGTTATACCGATGTCGCAAACGCACTTACGGGATGCACTAGAATGGTTAAAAACCCTAATTGGATTAGAATAAACCGAAGTATGACGAAAATGACCTAAATGTTAATCCAATGGCACAAACGCACTAATTGGATGCACAAGATTGGTTAAAATCCTTAATTGAATTAGAATAAGCTTGGGTAGGACGAAAATGACCTAAATTTTAAACCAATGAATCAAACGCACTTATTAGATGCATTAGATTGCTTAAAAACCCTAATTCGATTAAAATAAGCGAAGGATGACAAAAATGACCTAAATGTTAAACCAATGACACAAACGCACTTTTTGGATGCACATGATTGGTTAAAAACCCTAATTGGCTTAGAATAAGCCGAAGGATGACGAAAATGACCTAAATGTTAACCCACTGACACAACCACAGTTATTGGATGCACAAGATTGGTTAAAATCCCTAATTGAATTAGAATAAGCTAAGGTAGGACGAAAATGACCTAAATGTTAAACCAATGAATCAAACGCACTTATCGGAAGCACAAGATTGATTAAAAACCCTAATTGGATTAGAATAAGCCGAAGGATGACGAAAATAACCTAAATGTTAATCCAATGACACAAACGCACTTATTGGATGGATAAGATTGGTTAAAAACCCTAATTGGATTAAATAAGACTAGGGAGGAAAAAAATGACCAAAATGTTAAACCAATCACACAAACGCACTTATTGGATGCACAAGATTTGTTACAAACCCTAATTGGATTAGAATAAGCCTAGGTAGGACGAAAATGATCTAAATGTTAACCCAATGACACAAACGCACTTATTGGATGCATAAGATTGGTGAAAAACCCTAATTGGATTAGAATAA
>JBBPBQ010000009.1:2328736-2339411 GCA_037974755.1 Cicer yamashitae | reverse complement strand
CCAATGGCACAAACGCACTTATTGGATGCACAAGATTGGTTAAAATCCCTAATTGAATTAGAATAAGCCTGGGTAGGACGAAAATGACCTAAATTTTAAACCAATGAATCAAACGCACTTATTAGATGCATTAGATTGCTTAAAAACCCTAATTCGATTAAAATAAGTGAAGGACGACAAAAATGACCTAAATGTTAAACCAATGACACAAACGCACTTATTGGATGCACATGATTGGTTAAAAACCCTAATTGGCTTAGAATAAGCCGAAGGATGACGAAAATGACCTAAATGTTAACCCACTGACACAAACACAGTTATTGGATGCACAAGATTGGTTAAAATCCCTAATTGAATTAGAATAAGCTTAGGTAGGACGAAAATGACCTAAATGTTAAACCAATGAATCAAACGCACTTATTGGAAGCACAAGATTGATTAAAAACCCTAATTGGATTAGAATAAGCCGAAGGATGACGAAAATAACCTAAATGTTAATCCAATGACACAAACGCACTTATTGGATGGATAAGATTGGTTAAAAACCCTAATTGGATTAAATAAGACTAGGGAGGAAAAAAATGACCAAAATGTTAAACCAATCACACAAACGCACTTATTGGATGCACAAGATTTGTTACAAACCCTAATTGGATTAGAATAAGCCTAGGTAGGACGAAAATGATCTAAATGTTAAACCAATGACACAAACGCACTTATTGGATGCATAAGATTGGTGAAAAACCCTAATTGGATTAGAATAAGCCTAGGGATGACGAAAATGACCTAAATGTTAAACCAATGTCACAAACGCACTTACTGGATGCACTAGAATGGTTAAAAACCCTAATTGGATTAGAATAAACCGAAGTATGACGAAAATAACCTAAATGTTAATCCAATGGCACCAAAGCATTTATTGGATGCACAAGATTGGCTAAAAACCCTAATTGGATTAGAATAAGCTTAGGGAGGACGAAAATGACCTAAATGTTAAACCAATGACACAAACGCACTTATTGGATGCACAAGATTGGTTAAAATCACTAATTGGGTTAGAATAAGCCTAGGGAAGACGAAAATGACCTAAATGTTAAACCAATAACACAAACGCACTTATGGGATGCACATGATTGGTTAAAAACCCTAATTGGCTTAAAATAAGCCGAAGGATGACGAAAATGACCAAAATGTAAATCCACTGACACAAACGCAATTATTGGATGCACAAGATTGGTTAAAATCCCTAATTGGATTAGAATAAGCCTAGGGAGGACGAAAATGACCTAAATGTTAAACCAATGAATCAAACGCACTTATTGGATGCACAAGATTGATTAAAAACCCTAGTTGGATTAGAATAAGCCGAAGGATGACGAAAATAACCTAAATATTAATCCAATGACACAAACGCACTTATTGGATGCATAAGATTGCTTAAAAACTCTAATTGGATTAGAATAAGCGAACGATGACGAAAATGACCTAAATGTTAATCCAATCACACAAACTCACTTATTGGATGCAAACGATTGGTTAAAAACCCTAATTGGATTAAATAAGACTAGGGAGGAAAAAAATGACCTAAATGTTAAACCTAGCACACAAACGCACTTATTGGATGCACAAGATTTGTTACAAACCCTAAATGGATTAGAATAAGTCTAGGTAGGACGAAAATGATCTAAATATTAAACTAATGACACAAACGTAGTTATTGGATGCATAAGATTGCTGAAAAACCCTAATTGGATTAGAATAAGCCTATGGAGGACGAAAATGAGCTAAATGTTAAACCTAGCACACAAACGCACTTATTGGATGCACAAGATTTGTTACAAACCCTAATTGGATTAGAATAAGCCTAGGTAGCACGAAAATGATCTAAATGTTAAACTAATGACACAAACGTAGTTATTGGATGCATAAGATTGCTGAAAAACCCTAATTGGATTAGAATAAGCCTAAGGAGGACGAAAATGAGCTAAATGTTAAACCAATGTCCCAAACGCACTTACTAGATACACTAGAATGGTTAAAAACCCTAATTGGATTAGAATAAACCGAAGTATGACGAAAATGACCTAAATGTTAATCCATTGGCATAAACGCACTTATTGGATGCACAAGATTGGCTAAAAACCCCTAATTCGATTAGAATAAGCCTAGGGAGGACGAAAATGACTTAAATGTTAAACCAATGACACAAACGCACTTATTGGATGCACAAGATTGGTTAAAATACCTATTGGGTTAGAATAAGCCTAGGGAGGATGAAAATGACCTAAATGTTAAACCAATGACACAAACGCACTTATTGGATGCACATGATTGGTTAAAAACCCTAATTGGCTTAAAATAAGCCGAAGGATGACGAAAATGACCTAAATGTTAAACCAATGACACAAACGCTCTTGTTGGATGCACAAGATTGGTTAAAATCCCTAATTGGATTAGAATAAGCCTAGAGAGGACGAAAATGACCAAAATATTAAACCAATGAATCATACGCACTTATTGGATGCACAACATTGATTAAAAACCCTAATTGGATTACAATAAGACGAAGGATAACGAAAATAATCTAAATGTTAATCCAATGACACAAACGCACTTATTGGATGCATAAGATTGCTTAAAAACTTTAATTGGATCAGAATAAGCGAACGATGACGAAAATGACCTAAATGTTAATCCAATGACACAAAATCACTTATTGGATGCAAACGATTGGTTAAAAACCCTAATTGGATTAAATAAGACTAGGGAAGACAAAAATGACCTAAATGTTAAACCAATGACACAAACGCACTTATTGGATGCACAAGATTTGTTACAAAACCTAATTGGATTAGAATAAGCCTAGGTAGGACGAAAATGATCTAAATGTTAATCCAATGACACTAACGCACTTATTGGATGCATAAGATTGGTGAAAAACCGTAATTGGATTAGAATAAGCCTAGGGAGAACGAAAACAACCTAAATGTTATACCAATGTCGCAAACACAGTTACTGGATGCACTAGAATGGTTAAATACCCTAATTGGATTAGAATAAACCGAAGTATGACGAAAATGTCCTAAATGTTAATCCAATGGCACAAACGCACTTATTGGATGCACAAGATTGGTTAAAATCCCTAATTGAATTAGAATAAGCCTAGGTAGGATGAAAATGACCTAAATGTTAAACCAATGAATCAAATGCAGTTATTAGATGCACAAGATTGGTTAACATCCCTAATTGGATTAGAATAAGCCTAGGGAGGACGAAAATGACCTAAATGTTAAACCAATGAATCAAACGCACTTATTGGATGCACAAGATTGATTAAAAACCCTAATTAGATTAGAATAAGCCTAGGGAGGATGAAAATGACCTAAATGTTAAACCAATGACACAAACGCACTTATTGGATGCAAAAGATTGGTGAAAAACCCTAATTGGATTAGAACAAGCCTAGGGAGGACGAAAATGACTTAAATGATAAACCAATGAATCAAACCCACTTATTGGATGCACAAGATTGATTAAAAACCCTAATTGGATTAGAATAAGCCTAAGGATGACGAAAATCACCTAAATGTTAATCCAATGACACAAACACACTTATTGGATGCACAAGATTGGTTAAAATCGCTAATTGGGTTAGAATAAGCCTAGGGAGGATGAAAATGACCTAAATGTTAAACCAATGGCACAAATGCATTTATTGGATGCACATGATTGGTTAAAAACCCTAATTGGCTTAAAATAAGTCGAAGGATGACGAAAATGACCAAAATGTTAATGCACTGACCCAAATGCATTTGTTGGATGCACAAGATTGGTTAAAATCCCTAATTGGATTAGAATAAGCCTAGGGAGGACGAAAATGACCTAAATATTAAACCAATGAATCAAACGCACTTATTGGATGCACAAGATTGATTAAAAACCCTAATTGGATTAGAATAAACCGAAGTATGACGAAAATGACCTAAATGTTAATCCAATGGCACAAACGCACTTATTGGATGCACAAGATTCGTTAAAAACCCTAATTGACTTAAAATAAGCCGAAGCATGACGAAAATGACCAAAATGTTAATCCACTGACACAAACGCACTTATTGGATGCACAAGATTGGTTAAAATCCTTAATTGGAATAGAATAAGCAATCCCTAATTGGAATTGAATAAGCCTAGTGAGGACGAATATGACCTAAATGTTAAACCAATAAATCAAACGCACTTATTGGATGCACAAGATTGATTAAAAACCCTAATTGGATTAGAATAAGCCGAAGGATGACAAAAATGACCTAAATGTTAATCCAATGACACAAACGCACTTAATGGATGCATAAGATTGCTTAAAAACCCTAATTGGATTATAATAAGACTAAGGAAGACGAAAAAACCTAAATGTTAAACCAATGACACAAGATTGATTAAAAACCCTAATTAGATTAGAATAAGCCGAAGGATGACGAAAATAACCTAAATGTTAATCGAATGAGACAAACGCACTTATCAGATGCATTAGATTGCTTAAAAACCCTAATTGGATTAAAATAAGCGAAGGATGACAAAAATGACCTAAATGTTAAACCAATGACACATACGCACTTATTGGATGCACAAGATTGGTTAAAATCACTAATTGGGTTAGAATAAGCCTAGGGAGGATGAAAATGACCTAAATGTTAAACCAATGACACAAACGCACTTATTGGATGCAAAAGATTGGTGAAAAACCCTAATTGGATTAGAACAAGCCTAGGGAGGACGAAAATGACTTAAATGATAAACCAATGAATCAAACCCACTTATTGGATGCACAAGATTGATTAAAAACCCTAATTGGATTAGAATAAGCCTAAGGATGACGAAAATCACCTAAATGTTAATCCAATGACACAAACACACTTATTGGATGCACAAGATTGGTTAAAATCGCTAATTGGGTTAGAATAAGCCTAGGGAGGATGAAAATGACCTAAATGTTAAACCAATGGCACAAATGCATTTATTGGATGCACATGATTGGTTAAAAACCCTAATTGGCTTAAAATAAGTCGAAGGATGACGAAAATGACCAAAATGTTAATGCACTGACCCAAATGCATTTGTTGGATGCACAAGATTGGTTAAAATCCCTAATTGGATTAGAATAAGCCTAGGGAGGACGAAAATGACCTAAATATTAAACCAATGAATCAAACGCACTTATTGGATGCACAAGATTGATTAAAAACCCTAATTGGATTAGAATAAGCCGAAGGATGACGAAAATGACCTAAATGTTAATCCAATGACACAAACGCACGTATTGGATGCATAAGATTGCTTAAAAACCCTAATTGGATAAGAATAAGCGAAGGATGACAAAAATGACCTAAATGTTAATCCAATGACACAAGCGCACTTATTGGATGCAAACGATTAGTTAAAAACCCTAATTGGATTATAATAAGACTAGGGAGGACGAAAATAACCTAAATGTTAAACCAATGACACAAGCGCACTTATTGGATCCACAAGATTGGTTAAAAACCCTAATTGGATTAGAATAAGCCTAGGACGAACGAAAATGATCTAAATGTTAATCCAATGACATAAACGGACTTATTGGACGCAGAAGATTGGTGAAAAACCCTAATTGGATTAGAAAAAGTCTAGGGAGGACGAAAATGACATAGATGTTAAACCAATGAATCAAACGCACTTATTGGATGCACAAGATTGATTAAAAACCCTAATTGGATTAGAATAAGGTGAAGGATGACAAAAATGACCTATATGTTGATCCAATGACACAAACGCACTTATTGGATGCATAACATTGCTTAAAAACCCTAATTGGATTAGAATAAGACTAGGGAGGATGAAAATGACCTAAATGTTAATCCAATGACACAAACGCACTTATTGGATGCACAAGATTGATTACAAACCCTAATTGTATTAGAATAAGTCGAAGGATGACGAAAATGACCTAAATGTTAATCCACTGACACAAACACACTTATTGGATGCACAAGATTGGTTAAAATCCCTAATTGGATTAAAATAAGCCTAGGTAGGACGAAAATGACCTAAATGTTAAACCAATGAATCAAACGCACTTATTGGATGCACAAGATTGATTAAAAACCCTAATTGGATTAGAATAAACCGAAGTATGACAAAAATGACCTAATTCTTAATCCAATGACAGAAACGCACTTATTGGATGCACAAGATTCGTTAAAAACCCTAATTGACTTAAAATAAGCCGAAGCATGCAAAAATGACCAAAATGTTAATCCACTGACACAAACGCACTTATTGGATGCACAAGATTGGTTAAAATCCTTAATTGGAATAGAATAAGCAATCCCTAATTGGAATTGAATAAGCCTAGTGAGGACGAATATGACCTAAATGTTAAACCAATAAATCAAACGCACTTATTGGATGCACAAGATTGATTAAAAACCCTAATTGGATTAGAATAAGCCGAAGGATGACAAAAATGACCTAAATGTTAATCCAATGACACAAACGCACTTAATGGATGCATAAGATTGCTTAAAAACCCTAATTGGATTATAATAAGACTAAGGAAGACGAAAAAACCTAAATGTTAAACCAATGACACAAGCGCACTTATTGGATCCACAAGATTGGTTATAAACCCTAATTGGATTAGAATAAGCCTAGGTAGAACGAAAATGACCTAAATGTTAATCCAATGACACAAACGTACTTATTGGATGCACAAGATTGGTGAAAAACCCTAATTGGATTAGAACAAGCCAAGGGAGGACGAAAATGACCTAAATGATAAACCAATGAATCAAACGCACTTATTGTATGCACAAGATTGATTAAAAACCCTAATTGGATTAGAATAAGCCGAAGGATGACGAAAATGACCTAAATGTTAATCCAATGACACAAACGCACGTATTGGATGCATAAGATTGCTTAAAAACCCTAATTGGATAAGAATAAGCGAAGGATGACAAAAATGACCTAAATGTTAATCCAATGACAGAAGCGCACTTATTGGATGCAAACGATTAGTTAAAAACCCTAATTGGATTATAATAAGACTAGGGAGGACGAAAATAACCTAAATGTTAAACCAATGACACAAGCGCACTTATTGGATCCACAAGATTGGTTAAAAACCTTAATTGGATTAGAATAAGCCTAGGATGAACGAAAATTATCTAAATGTTAACCCAATGACATAAACAGACTTATTGGACGCATAAGATTGGTGAAAAACCCTAATTGGATTAGAAAAAGCCTAGGGAGGACGAAAATGACTTAGATGTTAAACCAATGAATCAAACGCACTTATTGGATGCACAAGATTGATTAAAAACCCTAATTGCATTAGAATAAGGTGAAGGATGACAAAAATGATCTATATGTTGATCCAATGAGACAAACGCACTTATTGGATGCATAACATTGCTTAAAAACCCTAATTGGATTAGAATAAGCCTAGGGAGGATGAAAATGACCTAAATGTTAATCCAATGACACAAACGCACTTATTGGATGCACAAGATTGATTACAAACCCTAATTGGATTAGAATAAGTCGAAGGATGACGAAAATGACCTAAATGTTAATCCACTGACACAAACACACTTATTGGATGCACAAGATTGGTTAAAATCCCTAATTGGATTAAAATAAGCCTAGGTAGGACGAAAATGACCTAAATGTTAAACCAATGAATCAAACGCACTTATTGGATGCACAAGATTGATTAAAAACCCTAATTGGATTAGAATAAACCGAAGTATGACAAAAATGACCTAATTCTTAATCCAATGACAGAAACGCACTTATTGGATGCACAAGATTCGTTAAAAACCCTAATTGACTTAAAATAAGCCGAAGCATGCAAAAATGACCAAAATGTTAATCCACTGACACAAACGCACTTATTGGATGCACAAGATTGGTTAAAATCCTTAATTGGAATAGAATAAGCAATCCCTAATTGGAATTGAATAAGCCTAGTGAGGACGAATATGACCTAAATGTTAAACCAATAAATCAAACGCACTTATTGGATGCACAAGATTGATTAAAAACCCTAATTGGATTAGAATAAGCCGAAGGATGACAAAAATGACCTAAATGTTAATCCAATGACACAAACGCACTTAATGGATGCATAAGATTGCTTAAAAACCCTAATTGGATTATAATAAGACTAAGGAAGACGAAAAAACCTAAATGTTAAACCAATGACACAAGCGCACTTATTGGATCCACAAGATTGGTTATAAACCCTAATTGGATTAGAATAAGCCTAGGTAGAACGAAAATGATCTAAATGTTAATCCAATGACACAAACGTACTTATTGGATGCACAAGATTGGTGAAAAACCCTAATTGGATTAGAACAAGCCAAGGGAGGACGAAAATGACCTAAATGATAAACCAATGAATCAAACGCACTTATTGTATGCACAAGATTGATTAAAAACCCTAATTGGATTAGAATAAGCCGAAGGATGACGAAAATGACCTAAATGTTAATCCAATGACACAAACGCACGTATTGGATGCATAAGATTGCTTAAAAACCCTAATTGGATAAGAATAAGCGAAGGATGACAAAAATGACCTAAATGTTAATCCAATGACACAAGCGCACTTATTGGATGCAAACGATTAGTTAAAAACCCTAATTGGATTATAATAAGACTAGGGAGGACGAAAATAACCTAAATGTTAAACCAATGACACAAGCGCACTTATTGGATCCACAAGATTGGTTAAAAACCCTAATTGGATTAGAATAAGCCTAGGACGAACGAAAATGATCTAAATGTTAATCCAATGACATAAACGGACTTATTGGACGCAGAAGATTGGTGAAAAACCCTAATTGGATTAGAAAAAGCCTAGGGAGGACGAAAATGACTTAGATGTTAAACCAATGAATCAAACGCACTTATTGGATGCACAAGATTGATTAAAAACCCTAATTGGATTAGAATAAGGTGAAGGATGACAAAAATGACCTATATGTTGATCCAATGACACAAACGCACTTATTGGATGCATAACATTGCTTAAAAACCCTAATTGGATTAGAATAAGACTAGGGAGGATGAAAATGACCTAAATGTTAATCCAATGACACAAACGCACTTATTGGATGCACAAGATTGATTACAAACCCTAATTGTATTAGAATAAGTCGAAGGATGACGAAAATGACCTAAATGTTAATCCACTGACACAAACACACTTATTGGATGCACAAGATTGGTTAAAATCCCTAATTGGATTAAAATAAGCCTAGGTAGGACGAAAATGACCTAAATGTTAAACCAATGAATCAAACGCACTTATTGGATGCACAAGATTGATTAAAAACCCTAATTGGATTAGAATAAACCGAAGTATGACAAAAATGACCTAATTCTTAATCCAATGACAGAAACGCACTTATTGGATGCACAAGATTCGTTAAAAACCCTAATTGACTTAAAATAAGCCGAAGCATGCAAAAATGACCAAAATGTTAATCCACTGACACAAACGCACTTATTGGATGCACAAGATTGGTTAAAATCCTTAATTGGAATAGAATAAGCAATCCCTAATTGGAATTGAATAAGCCTAGTGAGGACGAATATGACCTAAATGTTAAACCAATAAATCAAACGCACTTATTGGATGCACAAGATTGATTAAAAACCCTAATTGGATTAGAATAAGCCGAAGGATGACAAAAATGACCTAAATGTTAATCCAATGACACAAACGCACTTAATGGATGCATAAGATTGCTTAAAAACCCTAATTGGATTATAATAAGACTAAGGAAGACGAAAAAACCTAAATGTTAAACCAATGACACAAGCGCACTTATTGGATCCACAAGATTGGTTATAAACCCTAATTGGATTAGAATAAGCCTAGGTAGAACGAAAATGACCTAAATGTTAATCCAATGACACAAACGTACTTATTGGATGCACAAGATTGGTGAAAAACCCTAATTGGATTAGAACAAGCCAAGGGAGGACGAAAATGACCTAAATGATAAACCAATGAATCAAACGCACTTATTGTATGCACAAGATTGATTAAAAACCCTAATTGGATTAGAATAAGCCGAAGGATGACGAAAATGACCTAAATGTTAATCCAATGACACAAACGCACGTATTGGATGCATAAGATTGCTTAAAAACCCTAATTGGATAAGAATAAGCGAAGGATGACAAAAATGACCTAAATGTTAATCCAATGACAGAAGCGCACTTATTGGATGCAAACGATTAGTTAAAAACCCTAATTGGATTATAATAAGACTAGGGAGGACGAAAATAACCTAAATGTTAAACCAATGACACAAGCGCACTTATTGGATCCACAAGATTGGTTAAAAACCTTAATTGGATTAGAATAAGCCTAGGATGAACGAAAATTATCTAAATGTTAACCCAATGACATAAACAGACTTATTGGACGCATAAGATTGGTGAAAAACCCTAATTGGATTAGAAAAAGCCTAGGGAGGACGAAAATGACTTAGATGTTAAACCAATGAATCAAACGCACTTATTGGATGCACAAGATTGATTAAAAACCCTAATTGCATTAGAATAAGGTGAAGGATGACAAAAATGATCTATATGTTGATCCAATGAGACAAAC
>JBBPBQ010000009.1:2261758-2302350 GCA_037974755.1 Cicer yamashitae | reverse complement strand
ACTTATTGGATGCACAAGATTGATTAAAAACCCTAATGGGATTAGAAAAAGCCGAAGGATGACCAAAATGACCTAAATGTTAATCCAATGACACAAACGCACTTATTGGATGCATAAGATTGCTTAAAAACCCTAATTGGATTAGAATAAGCGAATGATGACGAATATGACCTAAATGTTAATCCAATGACACAAACGCACTTATTGGATGAAAACGATTGGTTAAAAACCCTAATTGGATTATAATAAGACTAGGGAGGACCAAAATAACCTAAATATTAAATCAATGACATAAGCGCACTTATTGGATCCACAAGATTGGTTAAAATACCTAATTGGATTAGAATAAGCCTAGGTAGAACGAAAATGATCTAAATGTTAATCCAATGACACAAACGCACTTATTGGATGAATAAGATTGGTGAAAAACCCTAATTGAATTAGAATAAGCCTAGGGACGTCGAAAACGACCTAAATGTTAAACCAATTTCACAAACGCACTTATTGGATGCACTAGAATGGTTAAAAACCCTAATTGGATTAGAATAAACCGAAGTATGACGAAAATGACATAAATGTTAATCCAATGGCACAAACGCACTTATTGGATGCACAAGATTGGTTAAAAACCCTAATTGACTTAAAATAAGCCGAAGCATGACGAAAATGACCAAAATGTTATTCCACTGACACAAACGCACTTATTGGATGCACAAGAATGGTTAAAATCCCTAATTGGAACAGAATAAGCAATCCCTAATTGGAATAGAATAAGCCTAGGGAGGACGAAAATGAGCTAAATGTTAAACCAATGAATCAAATGCACTTATTGGCTGCACAAGATTGATTAAAAACCCTAATTTGATTAGAATAAGCAGAAGGATGACGAAAATGACCTAAATGTTAATCCAATGACACAAACGCACTTATTGGATGCATAAGATTGCTTAAAAACCCTAATTGGATTAAAATAAGTGAAGGATGACGAAAATGTCCTAAATGTCAATCCAATCACACAAACGCACTTATTGGATGCAAACGATTGATTAAAAGCCCTAATTGGATTTTAATAAGACTAAGGAGGACGAAAAAACCTAAATGTTAAACCAATGACACAAGCGCACTTATGTGATCCACAAGATTGGTTAAAAACCCTAATTGGATTAGAATAAGCCTAGGTAGAACGAAAATGATCTAAATGTTAATCCAATGACACAAACGCACTTATTGGATGACCAAGATTGGTGAAAATCCCTAATTGGATTAGAACAAGCCTAGGGAGGACGAAAGTGACCTATATGTTAAACCAATGAATGAAACGCACTTATTGGATGCACGAGATTGATTAAAAACCCTAATTGGATTAGAATAAGCCGAAGGATGACGAAAATGACCTAAATGTTATCCAATGACACAAACGCACGTATTGGATGCATAAGATTGCTTAAAAACCCTAATTGGATAAGAATAAGCGAAGGATGATAAAAATGACCTAAATGTTAATCCACGGACACAAGCGCACTTATTGGATGCAAACGATTGGTTAAAAATCCTAATTGGATTATAATAAGACTAGGGAGGACAAAAATAACCTAAATGTTAAACCAATGACACAAGCGCACTTATTGGATCCACAAGATTGGTTAAGAACCCTAATTGGATTAGAATAAGCCTAGGTCGAACGGGAATGATCTAAATGTTAATCCAATGACATAAACGGACTTATTGGATGCAGAAGATTGGTGAAAACCCGTAATTGGATTAGAACAAGCCTAGGGAGGACGAAAATGACCTAAATGATAAACAAATGAATCAAACGCACTTATTGGAAGTAGAAGATTTGTGAAAAACCATAATTGGATTAGAACAAGCCTTGGGAGGAAGAAAATGACCTAAATGTTAAACCAATGAATCAAACGCACTTATTGGATGCACAAGATTGATTAAAAACCCTAATTGGATTAGAATAAGCCGAAGGATGGCGAAAATGACCTAAATAATAATCCAATGACACAAACGCACTTATTGGATGCATAAGATTGCTTAAAAACCTTTTTTGGATAAGAATAAGCGAAGGATGACAAAAATGACCTAAATGTTAATCCAGTGAATCAAACACACTTACTGGATGCACAAGGTTGATTAAAAACCCTAATTGGATTAGAATAAGCCGAAGGATGACGAAAATGACCTAAATGTTGATCCAATGACACAAACGCACTTATTGGATGCATAAGATTGCTTAAAAACCCTAATTGGATTAGAATAAGCCTAGGGAGGATTAAAATGACCTAAATGTTAATGCAATGACACACAGGCACTTATTGGATGCACAAGATTGATTACAAACCCTAATTGGATTAGAATAAGCCGAAGGATGACGAAAATGACCTAAATGTTAATCCACTGACACAAACACACTTATTGGATGCACAAGCTTGGTTAAAATCCCTAATTGGATTAAAATAAGCCTAGGTAGGACGAAAATGACCTAAATGTTAAACCAATGAATCAAACGCACTTATTGGATGCACAAGATTGATTAAAAACCCTAATTGGATTAGAATAAGCCGAAGGATGACGAAAATGACCTAATTCTTAATCGAATGAAAGAAACACACTTATTGGATGCATAAGATTGCTTAAAAACCCTAATTGGATTAGAATAATCGACGAATGACGAAAATTACCTAAATGTTAATCCAATCACACAAACTCACTTATTGGATGCTAACGATTGGTTAAAAAGCCTAATTGGATTATAAAATGACTAGCGAGGACAAAATAAGACTAGGACGATAATTATCTAGATGTTAATCCAATGACACAAACGCACTTATTGGATGCATAAGATTGGTGAAAAACCCTAATTGGATTAGAATAAGCCTAGGGACGATGAAAATGACCTAAATGTTAAACCAATAAATCAAACACACTTATTGGATGCACAAGATTGATTAAAAACCCTAATTGGATTAGAATAAACCGAAGTATGACGAAAATGACCTAAATGTTAATCCAATGGCACAAACGCACTTATTGGATGCACAAGATTGCTTAAAAACCCTAATTGGATTATAATAAGACTAAGGAGGACGAAAAAACCTAAATGTTAAACCAATGACACAAGCGCACTTATTGGATCCACAAGATTGGTTAAAAACCCTAATTGGATTAGAATAAGCCTAGGTAGAACAAAAATGATCGAAATGTTAATCCAATGACACAAACGTACTTATTGGATGCACAAGATTGGTGAAAAACCCTAATTGGATTAGAACAAGCCTAGGGAGGACGAAAATGACCTAAATGTTAAACCAATGAATCAAACGCACTTATTGTATGCACAAGATTGATTAAAAACCCTAATTGGATTAGAATAAGCCGAAGGATGACGAAGATGACCTAAATGTTAATCCAATGACACAAACGCACGTATTGGATGCATAAGATTGCTTAAAAACCCTAATTGGATAAGAATAAGCGAAGGATGACAAAAATGACCTAAATGTTAATCCAATGACACAAGCGCACTTATTGGATGCAAACGATTAGTTAAAAACCCTAATTGGATTATAATAAGACTAGGGAGGACGAAAATAACCTAAATGTTAAACCAATGACACAAGCGCACTTATTGGATCCACAAGATTGGTTAAAAACCCTAATTGGATTAGAATAAGCCTAGGACGAACGAAAATGATCTAAATGTTAATCCAATGACATAAACGGACTTATTGGACGCAGAAGATTGGTGAAAAACCCTAATTGGATTAGAAAAAGCCTAGGGAGGACGAAAATGACTTAGATGTTAAACCAATGAATCAAACGCACTTATTGGATGCACAAGATTGATTAAAAACCCTAATTGGATTAGAATAAGGTGAAGGATGACAAAAATGACCTATATGTTGATCCAATGACACAAACGCACTTATTGGATGCATAACATTGCTTAAAAACCCTAATTGGATTAGAATAAGACTAGGGAGGATGAAAATGACCTAAATGTTAATCCAATGACACAAACGCACTTATTGGATGCACAAGATTGATTACAAACCCTAATTGTATTAGAATAAGTCGAAGGATGACGAAAATGACCTAAATGTTAATCCACTGACACAAACACACTTATTGGATGCACAAGATTGGTTAAAATCCCTAATTGGATTAAAATAAGCCTAGGTAGGACGAAAATGACCTAAATGTTAAACCAATGAATCAAACGCACTTATTGGATGCACAAGATTGATTAAAAAGCCTAATTGGATTAGAATAAGCCGAAGGATGACAAAAATGACCTAATTCTTAATCCAATGACAGAAACGCACTTATTGGATGCATAAGATTTCTTAAAAACCCTAATTGGATTAGAATAATCGACGAATAACTAAAATGACCTAAATGTTAATCCAATCACACAAACTCACTTATTGGATGCAAACGATTGTTTAAAAACCCTAATTGGATTAGAATATGACTAGCGAGGACAAAATAAGACTAGGACGATAATTATCTAAATGTTAATCCAATGACACAAACGCACTTATTGGATGCATAAGATTGGTGAAAACCCTAATTGGATTAGAATAAACCTAGGGACGATGAAAATGACCTAAATGTTAAACCAATAAATCAAACGCACTTATTGGATGCACAAGATTGATTAAAAACCCTAATTGGATTAGAATAAACCGAAGTATGACGGAAATGACCTAAATGTTAATCCAATGGCACAAACGCACTTATTGGATGCACAAGATTCGTTAAAAACCCTAATTGACTTAAAATAAGTTGAAGCATGACGAAAATGACAAAAATGTTAATCCACTGACACAAACGTACTTATTGGATGCACAAGATTGGTGAAAAACCCTAATTGGATTAGAACAAGCCTAGGGAGGACGAAAATGACCTAAATGTTAAACCAATGAATCAAACGCACTTATTGTAAGCACAAGGTTGATTAAAAACCCTAATTGGAATAGAATAAACCGAAGTATGACGAAAATGACCTAATTGTTAATCCAATGGCACAAACGCACGTATTGGATGCATAAGATTGCTTAAAAACCCTAATTGGATAAGAATAAGCGAAGGATGACAAAAATGACCTAAATGTTAATCCAATGACACAAGCGCACTTATTGGATGCAAACGATTAGTTAAAAACCCTAATTGGATTATAATAAGACTAGGGAGGACGAAAATAACCTAAATGTTAAACCAATGACACAAGCGCACTTATTGGATGCACAAGATTGGTTAAAATCCCTAATTGGATTAGAATAAGCCTAAGGAGGACGAAAATGACCTAAATGTTAAACCAATGAATCAAACGCACTTATTGGATGCTCAAGATTGATTAAAAACCCTAATTGGATTAGAATAAGCCGAAGGATGACGAATATGACCGAAATATTAATCCAATGACACAAACCCACTTATTGCATGCATAATATTGCTTAAAAACCCTAATTGGATTAGATTAAGCGAAGGATGACGCAAATGACCTAAATGTTAATCCAATGACACAAACGCACTTATTGGATGCAAACGATTGGTTAAAAACCCTGATTGGATTATAATAAGACTAGGGAGGACGAAAATAACTTAAATGTTAAACCAACGACACAAGCGCACTTATTGGATCCACAAGATTGGTTAAAAACCCTAATTGGATTAGAATAAGCCTAGGTAGAACGAAAAATGATCTAAATGTTAATCCAATGACACAAACGCACTTATTGGATGCAGAAGATTGGTGAAAAACCCTAATAGGATTAGAAAAAGCCTAGCAAGGACGAAAATGACTTAAATGTTAAACCAATGAATCAAACGCACTTATTGGATGCACAAGATTGATTAAAAACCTTAATTGGATTAGAATAAGCCGAAAGATGACGAAAATGACCTAAATGTTAATCCAATGACACAAACGCACTTAACGGATGCATAAGATTGCTTAAAAACCCTAATTGGATTAGAATAAGCCTAGGGAGGATGAAAATGACCTAAATCTTAATCCAATGCCACAAACGCACTTATTGGATGCACAAGATTGATTACAAACCCTAATTGGATTAGAATAAGCCGAAGGATGACGAAAATGACCTAAATGTTAATCCACTGACACAAACACACTTATTGGATGCACAAGGTTGGTTAAAATCCCTAATTGGATTAAAATAAGCCTAGATAGGACGAAAATGACCTAAATGTTAAACCAATGAATCAAACGCACTTATTGGATGCACAAGATTGATTAAAAACCCTAATTGGATTAGAATAAGCCAAAGGATGACGAAAATGACCTAAATGTTAATCCAATGACACAAACACCCTTAATTGATGCATAAGATTGCTTAAAAACCCTAATTTGGTTAGAATAAGCATAGGGAGGATGAAAATGACCTAAATGTTAAACCAATGACACAAACGCACTTATTGGATGCACATGATTGGTTAAAAACCCTAATTGGCTTAAAATAAGCCGAAGGATGACGAAAATGAACAAAATGTTAATCCATTGACACAAACGCACTTATTAGATGCACAAGATTGGTTAAAATCCCTAATTGGATTAGAATAAGCCTAGGGAGGACGAAAATGACCTAAATGTTAAACCAATGAATCAAACGCACTTATTGGATGCTCAACATTGATTAAAAACCCTAATTGGATTATAATAAGCCGAAGGAAGACGAAAATGACCGAAATATTAATCCAATGACACAAACCCACTTAATGGATGCATAATATTGCTTAAAAACCCTAATTGGATTTGATTAAGCGAAGGATGACGAAAATGACCTAAATGTTAATCCAATGACACAAACGCACTTATTGGATGCAAACGATTGGTTAAAAACCCTAATTGGATTATAATAAGACTAGGGAGGACGAAAATAACTTAAATGTTAAACCAACGACACAAGCGCACTTATTGGATCCACAATATTGGTTAAAAACCCTAATTGGATTAGAATAAGCCTAGGTAGAACGAAAAATGATCTAAATGTTAATCCAATGACACAAACGCACTTATTGGATGCAGAAGATTGGTGAAAAACCCTAATTGGATTAGAAAAAGCCTAGCAAGGACGAAAATGACTTAAATGTTAAACCAATGAATCAAACGCACTTATTGGATGCACAAGATTGATTAAAAACCCTAATTGGATTAGAATAAGCTGAAAGATGACGAAAATGACCTAAATGTTAATCCAATGACACAAACGCACTTAACGGATGCATAAGATTGCTTAAAAACCCTAATTGGATTAGAATAAGCCTAGGGAGGATGAAAATGACCTAAATCTTAATCCAATGCCACAAACGCACTTATTGGATGCACAAGATTGATTACAAACCCTAATTGGATTAGAATAAGCCGAAGGATGACGAAAATGACCTAAATGTTAATCCACTGACACAAACACACTTATTGGATGCACAAGGTTGGTTAAAATCCCTAATTGGATTAAAATAAGCCTAGGTAGGACGAAAATGACCTAAATGTTAAACCAATGAATCAAACGCACTTATTGGATGCACAAGATTGATTAAAAACCCTAATTGGATTAGAATAAGCCAAAGGATGACGAAAATGACCTAAATGTTAATCCAATGACACAAACACCCTTATTGGATGCATAAGATTGCTTAAAAACCCTAATTTGGTTAGAATAAGCATAGGGAGGATGAAAATGACCTAAATGTTAAACCAATGACACAAACGCACTTATTGGATGCACATGATTGGTTAAAAACCCTAATTGGCTTAAAATAAGCCGAAGGATGACGAAAATGAACAAAATGTTAATCCATTGACACAAACGCACTTATTGGATGCACAAGATTGGTTAAAATCCCTAATTGGATTAGATTAAGCCTAGGGAGGACGAAAATGACCTAAATGTTAAACCAATGAATCAAACGCACTTATTGGATGCTCAACATTGATTAAAAACCCTAATTGGATTATAATAAGCCGAAGGATGACGAAAATGACCGAAATATTAATCCAATGACACAAACCCACTTAATGGATGCATAATATTGCTTAAAAACCCTAATTGGATTTGATTAAGCGAAGGATGACGAAAATGACCTAAATGTTAATCCAATGACACAAACGCACTTATTGGATGCAAACGATTGGTTAAAAACCCTAATTGGATTATAATAAGACTAGGGAGGACGAAAATAACCTAAATGTTAATCCAATGACACAAACGCACTTATCGGATGCATAAGATTGCTTAAAAACCCTAATTGGATTAGAATAAGCCTAGGGAGGATGAAAAAGACCTAAATCTTAATCCAATGCCACAAACGCACTTATTGGATGCACAAGATTGATTACAAACCCTAATTGGATTAGAATAAGCCGAAGGATGACGAAAATGACCTAAATGTTAATCCACTGACACAAACACACTTATTGGATGCACAAGGTTGGTTAAAATCCCTAATTGGATTAAAATAAGCTTAGGTACGACGAAAATGACCTAAATGTTAAACCAATGAATCAAACGCACTTATTGGATGCACAAGATTGATTAAAAACCCTAATTGGATTAGAATAAGCCAAAGGATGACGAAAATGACCTAAATGTTAATCCAATGACACAAACGCACTTATTGGATGCAAACGATTGGTTAAAAACCCTAATTGGATTATAATAAGACTAGGGAGGACGAAAATAACTTAAATGTTAAACCAACGACACAAGCGCACTTATTGGATCCACAATATTGGTTAAAAACCCTAATTGGATTAGAATAAGCCTAGGTAGAACGAAAAATGATCTAAATGTTAATCCAATGACACAAACGCACTTATTGGATGCAGAAGATTGGTGAAAAACCCTAATTGGATTAGAAAAAGCCTAGCAAGGACGAAAATGACTTAAATGTTAAACCAATGAATCAAACGCACTTATTGGATGCACAAGATTGATTAAAAACCCTAATTGGATTAGAATCAGCCGAAAGATGACGAAAATGACCTAAATGTTAATCCAATGACACAAATGCACTTAACGGATGCATAAGATTGCTTAAAAACCCTAATTGGATTAGAATAAGCCTAGGGAGGATGAAAATGACCTAAATGTTAATGCAATGACACACTCGCACTTATTGGATGCACAAGATTGATTACAAACCCTAATTGGATTAGAATAAGCCGAAGGATGACGAAAATGACCTAAATGTTAATCCACTGACACAAACACACTTATTGGATGCACAAGCTTGGTTAAAATCCCTAATTCGATTAAAATAAGCCTAGGTAGGACGAAAATGACCTAAATGTTAAACCAATGAATCAAACGCACTTATTGGATGCACAAGATTGATTAAAAACCCTAATTGGATTAGAATAAGCCGAAAGATGACGAAAATGACCTAAATGTTAATCCAATGACACAAATGCACTTAACGGATGCATAAGATTGCTTAAAAACCCTAATTGGATTAGAATAAGCCTAGGGAGGATGAAAATGACCTAAATCTTAATCCAATGCCACAAACGCACTTATTGGATGCACAAGATTGATTACAAACCCTAATTGGATTAGAATAAGCCGAAGGATGACGAAAATGACCTAAATGTTAATCCACTGACACAAACACACTTATTGGATGCACAAGGTTGGTTAAAATCCCTAATTGGATTAAAATAAGCCTAGGTAGGACGAAAATGACCTAAATGTTAAACCAATGAATCAAACGCACTTATTGGATGCACAAGATTGATTAAAAACCCTAATTGGATTAGAATAAGCCAAAGGATGACGAAAATGACCTAAATGTTAATCCAATGACACAAACACCCTTATTGGATGCATAAGATTGCTTAAAAACCCTAATTTGGTTAGAATAAGCATAGGGAGGATGAAAATAACCTAAATGTTAAACCAATGACACAAACGCACTTATTGGATGCACATGATTGGTTAAAAACCCTAATTGGCTTAAAATAAGCCGAAGGATGACGAAAATGAACAAAATGTTAATCCATTGACACAAACGCACTTATTGGATGCACAAGATTGGTTAAAATCCCTAATTGGATTAGAATAAGCCTAGGGAGGACGAAAATGACCTAAATGTTAAACCAATGAATCAAACGCACTTATTGGATGCTCAACATTGATTAAAAACCCTAATTGGATTATAATAAGCCGAAGGATGACGAAAATGACCGAAATATTAATCCAATGACACAAACCCACTTAATGGATGCATAATATTGCTTAAAAACCCTAATTGGATTTGATTAAGCGAAGGATGACGAAAATGACCTAAAGGTTAATCCAATGACACAAACGCACTTATTGGATGCAAACGATTGGTTAAAAACCCTAATTGGATTATAATAAGACTAGGGAGGACGAAAATAACTTAAATGTTAAACCAACGACACAAGCGCACTTATTGGATCCACAATATTGGTTAAAAACCCTAATTGGATTAGAATAAGCCTAGGTAGAACGAAAAATGATCTAAATGTTAATCCAATGACACAAACGCACTTATTGGATGCAGAAGATTGGTGAAAAACCCTAATTGGATTAGAAAAAGCCTAGCAAGGACGAAAATGACTTAAATGTTAAACCAATGAATCAAACGCACTTATTGGATGCACAAGATTGATTAAAAACCCTAATTGGATTAGAATAAGCCGAAAGATGACGAAAATGACCTAAATGTTAATCCAATGACACAAACGCACTTAACGGATGCATAAGATTGCTTAAAAACCCTAATTGGATTAGAATAAGCCTAGGGAGGATGAAAATGACCTAAATCTTATTCCAATGCCACAAACGCACTTATTGGATGCACAAGATTGATTACAAACCCTAATTGGATTAGAATAAGCCGAAGGATGACGAAAATGACCTAAATGTTAATCCACTGACACAAACACACTTATTGGATGCACAAGGTTGGTTAAAATCCCTAATTGGATTAAAATAAGCCTAGGTAGGACGAAAATGACCTAAATGTTAAACCAATGAATCAAACGCACTTATTGGATGCACAAGATTGATTAAAAACCCTAATTGGATTAGAATAAGCCAAAGGATGACGAAAATGACCTAAATGTTAATCCAATGACACAAACGCCCTTATTGGATGCATAAGATTGCTTAAAAACCCTAATTTGGTTAGAATAAGCATAGGGAGGATGAAAATGACCTAAATGTTAAACCAATGACACAAACGCACTTATTGGATGCACATGATTGGTTAAAAACCCTAATTGGCTTAAAATAAGCCGAAGGATGACGAAAATGAACAAAATGTTAATCCATTGACACAAACGCACTTATTGGATGCACAAGATTGGTTAAAATCCCTAATTGGATTAGAATAAGCCTAGGGAGGACGAAAATGACCTAAATGTTAAACCAATGAATCAAACGCACTTATTGGATGCACAAGATTGATTAAAAACCCTAATTGGATTAGAATAAGCCAAAGGATGACGAAAATGACCTAAATGTTAATCCAATGACACAAACACCCTTATTGGATGCATAAGATTGCTTAAAAACCCTAATTTGGTTAGAATAAGCATAGGGAGGATGAAAATGACCTAAATGTTAAACCAATGACACAAACGCACTTATTGGATGCACATGATTGGTTAAAAACCCTAATTGGCTTAAAATAAGCCGAAGGATGACGAAAATGAACAAAATGTTAATCCATTGACACAAACGCACTTATTGGATGCACAAGATTGGTTAAAATCCCTAATTGGATTAGAATAAGCCTAGGGAGGACGAAAATGACCTAAATGTTAAACCAATGAATCAAACGCACTTATTGGATGCTCAACATTGATTAAAAACCCTAATTGGATTATAATAAGCCGAAGGATGACGAAAATGACCGAAATATTAATCCAATGACACAAACCCACTTAATGGATGCATAATATTGCTTAAAAACCCTAATTGGATTTGATTAAGCGAAGGATGACGAAAATGACCTAAATGTTAATCCAATGACACAAACGCACTTATTGGATGCAAACGATTGGTTAAAAACCCTAATTGGATTATAATAAGACTAGGGAGGACGAAAATAACTTAAATGTTAAACCAACGACACAAGCGCACTTATTGGATCCACAATATTGGTTAAAAACCCTAATTGGATTAGAATAAGCCTAGGTAGAACGAAAAATGATCTAAATGTTAATCCAATGACACAAACGCACTTATTGGATGCAGAAGATTGGTGAAAAACCCTAATTGGATTAGAAAAAGCCTAGCAAGGACGAAAATGACTTAAATGTTAAACCAATGAATCAAACGCACTTATTGGATGCACAAGATTGATTAAAAACCCTAATTGGATTAGAATAAGCCGAAAGATGACGAAAATGACCTAAATGTTAATCCAATGACACAAACGCACTTAACGGATGCATAAGATTGCTTAAAAACTCTAATTGGATTAGAATAAGCCTAGGGAGGATGAAAATGACCTAAATCTTAATCCAATGCCACAAACGCACTTATTGGATGCACAAGATTGATTACAAACCCTAATTGGATTAGAATAAGCCGAAGGATGACGAAAATGACCTAAATGTTAATCCACTGACACAAACACACTTATTGGATGCACAAGGTTGGTTAAAATCCCTAATTGGATTAAAATAAGCCTAGGTAGGACGAAAATGACCTAAATGTTAAACCAATGAATCAAACGCACTTATTGGATGCACAAGATTGATTAAAAACCCTAATTGGATTAGAATAAGCCAAAGGATGACGAAAATGACCTAAATGTTAATCCAATGACACAAACACCCTTATTGGATGCATAAGATTGCTTAAAAACCCTAATTTGGTTAGAATAAGCATAGGGAGGATGAAAATAACCTAAATGTTAAACCAATGACACAAACGCACTTATTGGATGCACATGATTGGTTAAAAACCCTAATTGGCTTAAAATAAGCCGAAGGATGACGAAAATGAACAAAATGTTAATCCATTGACACAAACGCACTTATTGGATGCACAAGATTGGTTAAAATCCCTAATTGGATTAGAATAAGCCTAGGGAGGACGAAAATGACCTAAATGTTAAACCAATGAATCAAACGCACTTATTGGATGCTCAACATTGATTAAAAACCCTAATTGGATTATAATAAGCCGAAGGATGACGAAAATGACCGAAATATTAATCCAATGACACAAACCCACTTAATGGATGCATAATATTGCTTAAAAACCCTAATTGGATTTGATTAAGCGAAGGATGACGAAAATGACCTAAAGGTTAATCCAATGACACAAACGCACTTATTGGATGCAAACGATTGGTTAAAAACCCTAATTGGATTATAATAAGACTAGGGAGGACGAAAATAACTTAAATGTTAAACCAACGACACAAGCGCACTTATTGGATCCACAATATTGGTTAAAAACCCTAATTGGATTAGAATAAGCCTAGGTAGAACGAAAAATGATCTAAATGTTAATCCAATGACACAAACGCACTTATTGGATGCAGAAGATTGGTGAAAAACCCTAATTGGATTAGAAAAAGCCTAGCAAGGACGAAAATGACTTAAATGTTAAACCAATGAATCAAACGCACTTATTGGATGCACAAGATTGATTAAAAACCCTAATTGGATTAGAATAAGCCGAAAGATGACGAAAATGACCTAAATGTTAATCCAATGACACAAACGCACTTAACGGATGCATAAGATTGCTTAAAAACCCTAATTGGATTAGAATAAGCCTAGGGAGGATGAAAATGACCTAAATCTTATTCCAATGCCACAAACGCACTTATTGGATGCACAAGATTGATTACAAACCCTAATTGGATTAGAATAAGCCGAAGGATGACGAAAATGACCTAAATGTTAATCCACTGACACAAACACACTTATTGGATGCACAAGGTTGGTTAAAATCCCTAATTGGATTAAAATAAGCCTAGGTAGGACGAAAATGACCTAAATGTTAAACCAATGAATCAAACGCACTTATTGGATGCACAAGATTGATTAAAAACCCTAATTGGATTAGAATAAGCCAAAGGATGACGAAAATCACCTAAATGTTAATCCAATGACACAAACACCCTTATTGGATGCATAAGATTGCTTAAAAACCCTAATTTGGTTAGAATAAGCATAGGGAGGATGAAAATGACCTAAATGTTAAACCAATGACACAAACGCACTTATTGGATGCACATGATTGGTTAAAAACCCTAATTGGCTTAAAATAAGCCGAAGGATGACGAAAATGAACAAAATGTTAATCCATTGACACAAACGCACTTATTGGATGCACAAGATTGGTTAAAATCCCTAATTGGATTTGAATAAGCCTAGGGAGGACGAAAATGACCTAAATGTTAAACCAATGAATCAAACGCACTTATTGGATGCTCAACATTGATTAAAAACCCTAATTGGATTATAATAAGCCGAAGGATGACGAAAATGACCGAAATATTAATCCAATGACACAAACCCACTTAATGGATGCATAATATTGCTTAAAAACCCTAATTGGATTTGATTAAGCGAAGGATGACGAAAATGACCTAAATGTTAATCCAATGACACAAACGCACTTATTGGATGCAAACGATTGGTTAAAAACCCTAATTGGATTATAATAAGACTAGGGAGGACGAAAATAACCTAAATGTTAATCCAATGACACAAACGCACTTATCGGATGCATAAGATTGCTTAAAAACCCTAATTGGATTAGAATAAGCCTAGGGAGGATGAAAAAGACCTAAATCTTAATCCAATGCCACAAACGCACTTATTGGATGCACAAGATTGATTACAAACCCTAATTGGATTAGAATAAGCCGAAGGATGACGAAAATGACCTAAATGTTAATCCACTGACACAAACACACTTATTGGATGCACAAGGTTGGTTAAAATCCCTAATTGGATTAAAATAAGCCTAGGTAGGACGAAAATGACCTAAATGTTAAACCAATGAATCAAACGCACTTATTGGATGCACAAGATTGATTAAAAACCCTAATTGGATTAGAATAAGCCAAAGGATGACGAAAATGACCTAAATGTTAATCCAATGACACAAACACCCTTATTGGATGCATAAGATTGCTTAAAAACCCTAATTTGGTTAGAATAAGCATAGGGAGGATGAAAATGACCTAAATGTTAAACCAATGACACAAACGCACTTATTGGATGCACATGATTGGTTAAAAACCCTAATTGGCTTAAAATAAGCCGAAGGATGACGAAAATGAACAAAATGTTAATCCAATGACACAAACGCACTTATTGGATGCACAAGATTGGTTAAAATCCCTAATTGGATTAGAATAAGCCTAGGGAGGACGAAAATGACCTAAATGTTAAACCAATGAATCAAACGCACTTATTGGATGCTCAACATTGATTAAAAACCCTAATTGGATTATAATAAGCCGAAGGATGACGAAAATGACCGAAATATTAATCCAATGACACAAACCCACTTAATGGATGCATAATATTGCTTAAAAACCCTAATTGGATTTGATTAAGCGAAGGATGACGAAAATGACCTAAATGTTAATCCAATGACACAAACGCACTTATTGGATGCAAACGATTGGTTAAAAACCCTAATTGGATTATAATAAGACTAGGGAGGACGAAAATAACTTAAATGTTAAACCAACGACACAAGCGCACTTATTGGATCCACAATATTGGTTAAAAACCCTAATTGGATTAGAATAAGCCTAGGTAGAACGAAAAATGATCTAAATGTTAATCCAATGACACAAACGCACTTATTGGATGCAGAAGATTGGTGAAAAACCCTAATTGGATTAGAAAAAGCCTAGCAAGGACGAAAATGACTTAAATGTTAAACCAATGAATCAAACGCACTTATTGGATGCACAAGATTGATTAAAAACCCTAATTGGATTAGAATAAGGTGAAGGATGACAAAAATGACCTAAATGTTGATCCAATGACACAAACGCACTTATTGGATGCATAACATTGCTTAAAAACCCTAATTGGATTAGAATAAGCCTAGGGAGGATGAAAATGACCTAAATATTAATCCAATGACACAAACGCACTTATTGGATGCACAAGATTGATTACAAACCCTAATTGGATTAGAATAAGCCGAAGGATGACGAAAATGACCTAATTGTTAATCCAATGACAGAAATGCACTTATTGGATGCATAAGATTGCTTAAAAACCCTAATTGGATTAGAATAAGCGAAGGATGACGAAAATGACCTAAATGTTAAACCAATGACACAAACTCATTTATTGGATGCAAACGATTGGTTAAAAACCCTAATTGGATTAGAATAAGACTAGGGAGGACAAAAATGACCTAAATGTTAAACCAATGACACAAACGCACTTATTGGATGCACAAGATTTGTTACAAACCCTAATTGGATTAGAATAAGCGTAGGTAGGACGATAATTATCTAAATGTTAATCCAATGACACAAACGCACTTATTGGATGCATAAGATTGGAGAAAAACCCTAACTGGATTAGAATAAGCCTAGGGACGACGAAAATGACTTAAATGTTAAACCAATGAATCAAACGCACTTATTGGATGCACAAGATTGATTAAAAACCTTAATTGGATTAGAATAAGCCGAAGGATGACGAAAATGACCTAAATGTTGATCCAATGACACAAACGCACTTATTGGATGCATAAGATTGCTTAAAAACCCTAATTGGATTAGAATAAGCCTAGGGAGGATGAAAATGACCTAAATGTTAATGCAATGACACACTCGCACTTATTGGATGCACAAGATTGATTACAAACCCTAATTGGATTAGAATAAGCCGAAGGATGACGAAAATGACCTAAATGTTAATCCACTGACACAAACACACTTATTGGATGCACAAGCTTGGTTAAAATCCCTAATTCGATTAAAATAAGCCTAGGTAGAACGAAAATGACCTAAATGTTAAACCAATGAATCAAACGCACTTATTGGATGCACAAGATTGATTAAAAACCCTAATTGGATTAGAATAAGCCAAAGGATGACGAAAATGACCTAAATGTTAATCCAATGACACAAACACCCTTATTGGATGCATAAGATTGCTTAAAAACCCTAATTTGGTTAGAATAAGCATAGGGAGGATGAAAATGACCTAAATGTTAAACCAATGACACAAACGCACTTATTGGATGCACATGATTGGTTAAAAACCCTAATTGGCTTAAAATAAGCCGAAGGATGACGAAAATGAACAAAATGTTAATCCATTGACACAAACGCACTTATTGGATGCACAAGATTGGTTAAAATCCCTAATTGGATTAGAATAAGCCTAGGGAGGACGAAAATGACCTAAATGTTAAACCAATGAATCAAACGCACTTATTGGATGCTCAACATTGATTAAAAACCCTAATTGGATTATAATAAGCCGAAGGATGACGAAAATGACCGAAATATTAATCCAATGACACAAACCCACTTAATGGATGCATAATATTGCTTAATAACCCTAATTGGATTTGATTAAGCGAAGGATGACGAAAATGACCTAAATGTTAATCCAATGACACAAACGCACTTATTGGATGCAAACGATTGGTTAAAAACCCTAATTGGATTATAATAAGACTAGGGAGGACGAAAATAACTTAAATGTTGAACCAACGACACAAGCGCACTTTTTGGATCCACAAGATTGGTTAAAAACCCTAATTGGAATAGAAAAAGCCTAGGTAGAACGAAAAATGATCTAAATGTTAATCCAATGACACAAACGCACTTATTGGATGCAGAAGATTGGTGAAAAACCCTAATTGGATTAGAAAAAGCCTAGCAAGGACGAAAATGACTTAAATGTTAAACCAATGAATCAAACGCACTTATTGGATGCACAAGATTGATTAAAAACCCTAATTGGATTAGAATAAGCCGAAAGATGACGAAAATGACCTAAATGTTAATCCAATGACACAAACGCACTTAACGGATGCATAAGATTGCTTAAAAACTCTAATTGGATTAGAATAAGCCTAGGGAGGATGAAAATGACCTAAATCTTAATCCAATGCCACAAACGCACTTATTGGATGCACAAGATTGATTACAAACCCTAATTGGATTAGAATAAGCCGAAGGATGACGAAAATGACCTAAATGTTAATCCACTGACACAAACACACTTATTGGATGCACAAGGTTGGTTAAAATCCCTAATTGGATTAAAATAAGCCTAGGTAGGACGAAAATGACCTAAATGTTAAACCAATGAATCAAACGCACTTATTGGATGCACAAGATTGATTAAAAACCCTAATTGGATTAGAATAAGCCAAAGGATGACGAAAATGACCTAAATGTTAATCCAATGACACAAACACCCTTATTGGATGCATAAGATTGCTTAAAAACCCTAATTTGGTTAGAATAAGCATAGGGAGGATGAAAATAACCTAAATGTTAAACCAATGACACAAACGCACTTATTGGATGCACATGATTGGTTAAAAACCCTAATTGGCTTAAAATAAGCCGAAGGATGACGAAAATGAACAAAATGTTAATCCATTGACACAAACGCACTTATTGGATGCACAAGATTGGTTAAAATCCCTAATTGGATTAGAATAAGCCTAGGGAGGACGAAAATGACCTAAATGTTAAACCAATGAATCAAACGCACTTATTGGATGCTCAACATTGATTAAAAACCCTAATTGGATTATAATAAGCCGAAGGATGACGAAAATGACCGAAATATTAATCCAATGACACAAACCCACTTAATGGATGCATAATATTGCTTAAAAACCCTAATTGGATTTGATTAAGCGAAGGATGACGAAAATGACCTAAATGTTAATCCAATGACACAAACGCACTTATTGGATGCAAACGATTGGTTAAAAACCCTAATTGGATTATAATAAGACTAGGGAGGACGAAAATAACCTAAATGTTAATCCAATGACACAAACGCACTTATCGGATGCATAAGATTGCTTAAAAACCCTAATTGGATTAGAATAAGCCTAGGGAGGATGAAAAAGACCTAAATCTGAATCCAATGCCACAAACGCAGTTATTGGATGCACAAGATTGATTACAAACCCTAATTGGATTAGAATAAGCTGAAGGATGACGAAAATGACCTAAATGTTAATCCACTGACACAAACACACTTATTGGATGCACAAGGTTGGTTAAAATCCCTAATTGGATTAAAATAAGCCTAGGTACGACGAAAATGACCTAAATGTTAAACCAATGAATCAAACGCACTTATTGGATGCACAAGATTGATTAAAAACCCTAATTGGATTAGAATAAGCCAAAGGATGACGAAAATGACCTAATTGTTAATCCAATGACACAAACGCCCTTATTGGATGCATAAGATTGCTTAAAAACCCTAATTTGGTTAGAATAAGCATAGGGAGGATGAAAATGACCTAAATGTTAAACCAATGACACAAACGCACTTATTGGATGCACATGATTGGTTAAAAACCCTAATTGGCTTAAAATAAGCCGAAGGATGACGAAAATGAACAAAATGTTAATCCATTGACACAAACGCACTTATTGGATGCACAAGATTGGTTAAAATCCCTAATTGGATTAGAATAAGCCTAGGGAGGACGAAAATGACCTAAATGTTAAACCAATGAATCAAACGCACTTATTGGATGCTCAACATTGATTAAAAACCCTAATTGGATTATAATAAGTCGAAGGATGACGAAAATGACCGAAATATTAATCCAATGACACAAACCCACTTAATGGATGCATAATATTGCTTAAAAACCCTAATTGGATTTGATTAAGCGAAGGATGACGAAAATGACCTAAATGTTAATCCAATGACACAAACGCACTTATTGGATGCAAACGATTGGTTAAAAACCCTAATTGGATTATAATAAGACTAGGGAGGACGAAAATAACCTAAATGTTAAACCAATGACACAAGCGCACTTATTGGATCCACAAGATTGGTTAAAAACCCTAATTGGATTAGAATAAGCCTAGGTAGAACGAAAATGATCTAAATGTTAATCCAATGCCACAAACGCACTTATTGGATGCAGAAGATTGGTGAAAAACCCTAATTGGATTTGAAAAAGCCTAGGGAGGATGAAAATGACTTAAATGTTAAACCAATGAATCAAACGCACTTATTGGATGCACAAGATTGATTAAAAACCCTAATTGGATTAGAATAAGCCGAAGGATGACGAAAATGACCTAAATGTTGATCCAATGACACAAACGCACTTATTGGATGCATAAGATTGCTTAAAAACCCTAATTGGATTAGAATAAGCCTAGGGAGGATGAAAATGACCTAAATGTTAATGCAATGACACACTCGCACTTATTGGATGCACAAGATTGATTACAAACCCTAATTGGATTAGAATAAGCCGAAGGATGACGAAAATGACCTAAATGTTAATCCACTGACACAAACACACTTATTGGATGCACAAGCTTGGTTAAAATCCCTAATTCGATTAAAATAAGCCTAGGTAGGACGAAAATGACCTAAATGTTAAACCAATGAATCAAACGCACTTATTGGATGCACAAGATTGATTAAAAACCCTAATTGGATTAGAATAAGCCGAAAGATGACGAAAATGACCTAAATGTTAATCCAATGACACAAATGCACTTAACGGATGCATAAGATTGCTTAAAAACCCTAATTGGATTAGAATAAGCCTAGGGAGGATGAAAATGACCTAAATCTTAATCCAATGCCACAAACGCACTTATTGGATGCACAAGATTGATTACAAACCCTAATTGGATTAGAATAAGCCGAAGGATGACGAAAATGACCTAAATGTTAATCCACTGACACAAACACACTTATTGGATGCACAAGCTTGGTTAAAATCCCTAATTCGATTAAAATAAGCCTAGGTAGGATGAAAATGACCTAAATGTTAAACCAATGAATCAAACGCACTTATTGGATGCACAAGATTGATTAAAAACCCTAATTGGATTAGAATAAGCCAAAGGATGACGAAAATGACCTAAATGTTAATCCAATGACACAAACACCCTTATTGTATGCATAAGATTGCTTAAAAACCCTAATTTGGTTAGAATAAGCATAGGGAGGATGAAAATGACCTAAATGTTAAACCAATGACACAAACGCACTTATTGGATGCACATGATTGGTTAAAAACCCTAATTGGCTTAAAATAAGCCGAAGGATGACGAAAATGAACAAAATGTTAATCCATTGACACAAACGCACTTATTGGATGCACAAGATTGGTTAAAATCCCTAATTGGATTAGAATAAGCCTAGGGAGGACGAAAATGACCTAAATGTTAAACCAATGAATCAAACGCACTTATTGGATGCACAAGATTGATTAAAAACCCTAATTGGATTAGAATAAGCCAAAGGATGACGAAAATGACCTAAATGTTAATCCAATGACACAAACACCCTTATTGGATGCATAAGATTGCTTAAAAACCCTAATTTGGTTAGAATAAGCATAGGGAGGATGAAAATGACCTAAATGTTAAACCAATGACACAAACGCACTTATTGGATGCACATGATTGGTTAAAAACCCTAATTGGCTTAAAATAAGCCGAAGGATGACGAAAATGAACAAAATGTTAATCCATTGACACAAACGCACTTATTGGATGCACAAGATTGGTTAAAATCCCTAATTGGATTAGAATAAGCCTAGGGAGGACGAAAATGACCTAAATGTTAAACCAATGAATCAAACGCACTTATTGGATGCTCAACATTGATTAAAAACCCTAATTGGATTATAATAAGCCGAAGGATGACGAAAATGACCGAAATATTAATCCAATGACACAAACCCACTTAATGGATGCATAATATTGCTTAAAAACCCTAATTGGATTTGATTAAGCGAAGGATGACGAAAATGACCTAAATGTTAATCCAATGACACAAACGCACTTATTGGATGCAAACGATTGGTTAAAAACCCTAATTGGATTATAATAAGACTAGGGAGGACGAAAATAACCTAAATGTTAATCCAATGACACAAACGCACTTATCGGATGCATAAGATTGCTTAAAAACCCTAATTGGATTAGAATAAGCCTAGGGAGGATGAAAAAGACCTAAATCTTAATCCAATGCCACAAACGCACTTATTGGATGCACAAGATTGATTACAAACCCTAATTGGATTAGAATAAGCCGAAGGATGACGAAAATGACCTAAATGTTAATCCACTGACACAAACACACTTATTGGATGCACAAGGTTGGTTAAAATCCCTAATTGGATTAAAATAAGCCTAGGTAGGACGAAAATGACCTAAATGTTAAACCAATGAATCAAACGCACTTATTGGATGCACAAGATTGATTAAAAACCCTAATTGGATTAGAATAAGCCAAAGGATGACGAAAATGACCTAAATGTTAATCCAATGACACAAACACCCTTATTGTATGCATAAGATTGCTTAAAAACCCTAATTTGGTTAGAATAAGCATAGGGAGGATGAAAATGACCTAAATGTTAAACCAATGACACAAACGCACTTATTGGATGCACATGATTGGTTAAAAACCCTAATTGGCTTAAAATAAGCCGAAGGATGACGAAAATGAACAAAATGTTAATCCATTGAAACAAACGCACTTATTGGATGCACAAGATTGGTTAAAATCCCTAATTGGATTAGAATAAGCCTAGGGAGGACGAAAATGACCTAAATGTTAAACCAATGAATCAAACGCACTTATTGGATGCTCAACATTGATTAAAAACCCTAATTGGATTAAGATAAGCCGAAGGATGACGAAAATGACCGAAATATTAATCCAATGACACAAACCCACTTAATGGATGCATAATATTGCTTAAAAACCCTAATTGGATTTGATTAAGCGAAGGATGACGAAAATGACCTAAATGTTAATCCAATGACACAAACGCACTTATTGGATGCAAACGATTGGTTAAAAACCCTAATTGGATTATAATAAGACTAGGGAGGACGAAAATAACTTAAATGTTAAACCAACGACACAAGCGCACTTATTGGATCCACAATATTGGTTAAAAACCCTAATTGGATTAGAATAAGCCTAGGTAGAACGAAAAATGATCTAAATGTTAATCCAATGACACAAACGCACTTATTGGATGCAGAAGATTGGTGAAAAACCCTAATTGGATTAGAAAAAGCCTAGCAAGGACGAAAATGACTTAAATGTTAAACCAATGAATCAAACGCACTTATTGGATGCACAAGATTGATTAAAAACCCTAATTGGATTAGAATCAGCCGAAAGATGACGAAAATGACCTAAATGTTAATCCAATGACACAAATGCACTTAACGGATGCATAAGATTGCTTAAAAACCCTAATTGGATTAGAATAAGCCTAGGGAGGATGAAAATGACCTAAATGTTAATGCAATGACACACTCGCACTTATTGGATGCACAAGATTGATTACAAACCCTAATTGGATTAGAATAAGCCGAAGGATGACGAAAATGACCTAAATGTTAATCCACTGACACAAACACACTTATTGGATGCACAAGCTTGGTTAAAATCCCTAATTCGATTAAAATAAGCCTAGGTAGAACGAAAATGACCTAAATGTTAAACCAATGAATCAAACGCACTTATTGGATGCACAAGATTGATTAAAAACCCTAATTGGATTAGAATAAGCCAAAGGATGACGAAAATGACCTAAATGTTAATCCAATGACACAAACACCCTTATTGGATGCATAAGATTGCTTAAAAACCCTAATTTGGTTAGAATAAGCATAGGGAGGATGAAAATGACCTAAATGTTAAACCAATGACACAAACGCACTTATTGGATGCACATGATTGGTTAAAAACCCTAATTGGCTTAAAATAAGCCGAAGGATGACGAAAATGAACAAAATGTTAATCCATTGACACAAACGCACTTATTGGATGCACAAGATTGGTTAAAATCCCTAATTGGATTAGAATAAGCCTAGGGAGGACGAAAATGACCTAAATGTTAAACCAATGAATCAAACGCACTTATTGGATGCTCAACATTGATTAAAAACCCTAATTGGATTATAATAAGCCGAAGGATGACGAAAATGACCGAAATATTAATCCAATGACACAAACCCACTTAATGGATGCATAATATTGCTTAAAAACCCTAATTGGATTTGATTAAGCGAAGGATGACGAAAATGACCTAAATGTTAATCCAATGACACAAACGCACTTATTGGATGCAAACGATTGGTTAAAAACCCTAATTGGATTATAATAAGACTAGGGAGGACGAAAATAACCTAAATGTTAATCCAATGACACAAACGCACTTATCGGATGCATAAGATTGCTTAAAAACCCTAATTGGATTAGAATAAGCCTAGGGAGGATGAAAAAGACCTAAATCTTAATCCAATGCCACAAACGCACTTATTGGATGCACAAGATTGATTACAAACCCTAATTGGATTAGAATAAGCCGAAGGATGACGAAAATGACCTAAATGTTAATCCACTGACACAAACACACTTATTGGATGCACAAGGTTGGTTAAAATCCCTAATTGGATTAAAATAAGCCTAGGTAGGACGAAAATGACCTAAATGTTAAACCAATGAATCAAACGCACTTATTGGATGCACAAGATTGATTAAAAACCCTAATTGGATTAGAATAAGCCAAAGGATGACGAAAATGACCTAAATGTTAATCCAATGACACAAACACCCTTATTGGATGCATAAGATTGCTTAAAAACCCTAATTTGGTTAGAATAAGCATAGGGAGGATGAAAATAACCTAAATGTTAAACCAATGACACAAACGCACTTATTGGATGCACATGATTGGTTAAAAACCCTAATTGGCTTAAAATAAGCCGAAGGATGACGAAAATGAACAAAATGTTAATCCATTGACACAAACGCACTTATTGGATGCACAAGATTGGTTAAAATCCCTAATTGGATTAGAATAAGCCTAGGGAGGACGAAAATGACCTAAATGTTAAACCAATGAATCAAACGCACTTATTGGATGCTCAACATTGATTAAAAACCCTAATTGGATTATAATAAGCCGAAGGATGACGAAAATGACCGAAATATTAATCCAATGACACAAACCCACTTAATGGATGCATAATATTGCTTAAAAACCCTAATTGGATTTGATTAAGCGAAGGATGACGAAAATGACCTAAATGTTAATCCAATGACACAAACGCACTTATTGGATGCAAACGATTGGTTAAAAACCCTAATTGGATTATAATAAGACTAGGGAGGACGAAAATAACTTAAATGTTGAACCAACGACACAAGCGCACTTTTTGGATCCACAAGATTGGTTAAAAACCCTAATTGGAATAGAAAAAGCCTAGGTAGAACGAAAAATGATCTAAATGTTAATCCAATGACACAAACGCACTTATTGGATGCAGAAGATTGGTGAAAAACCCTAATTGGATTAGAAAAAGCCTAGCAAGGACGAAAATGACTTAAATGTTAAACCAATGAATCAAACGCACTTATTGGATGCACAAGATTGATTAAAAACCCTAATTGGATTAGAATAAGACGAAAGATGACGAAAATGACCTCAATGTTAATCCAATGACACAAACGCACTTAACGGATGCATAAGATTGCTTAAAAACCCTAATTGGATTAGAATAAGCCTAGGGAGGATGAAAATGACCTAAATCTTAATCCAATGCCACAAACGCACTTATTGGATGCACAAGATTGATTACAAACCCTAATTGGATTAGAATAAGCCGAAGGATGACGAAAAAGACCTAAATGTTAATCCACTGACACAAACACACTTATTGGATGCACAAGCTTGGTTAAAATCCCTAATTGGATTAAAATAAGCCTAGGTAGGATGAAAATGACCTAAATGTTAAACCAATGAATCAAACGCACTTATTCGATGCACAAGATTGATTAAAAACCCTAATTGGATTAGAATAAGCCAAAGGATGACGAAAATGACCTAAATGTTAATCCAATGACACAAACACCCTTATTGGATGCATAAGATTGCTTAAAAACCCTAATTTGGTTAGAATAAGCATAGGGAGGATGAAAATGACCTAAATGTTAAACCAATGACACAAACGCACTTATTGGATGCACATGATTGGTTAAAAACCCTAATTGGCTTAAAATAAGCCGAAGGATGACGAAAATGAACAAAATGTTAATCCAATGACACAAACGCACTTATTGGATGCACAAGATTGGTTAAAATCCCTAATTGGATTAGAATAAGCCTAGGGAGGACGAAAATGACCTAAATGTTAAACCAATGAATCAAACGCACTTATTGGATGCTCAACATTGATTAAAAACCCTAATTGGATTATAATAAGCCGAAGGATGACGAAAATGACCGAAATATTAATCCAATGACACAAACCCACTTAATGGATGCATAATATTGCTTAAAAACCCTAATTGGATTTGATTAAGCGAAGGATGACGAAAATGACCTAAATGTTAATCCAATGACACAAACGCACTTATTGGATGCAAACGATTGGTTAAAAACCCTAATTGGATTATAATAAGACTAGGGAGGACGAAAATAACTTAAATGTTGAACCAACGACACAAGCGCACTTTTTGGATCCACAAGATTGGTTAAAAACCCTAATTGGAATAGAAAAAGCCTAGGTAGAACGAAAAATGATCTAAATGTTAATCCAATGACACAAACGCACTTATTGGATGCAGAAGATTGGTGAAAAACCCTAATTGGATTAGAAAAAGCCTAGCAAGGACGAAAATGACTTAAATGTTAAACCAATGAATCAAACGCACTTATTGGATGCACAAGATTGATTAAAAACCCTAATTGGATTAGAATAAGACGAAAGATGACGAAAATGGCCTAAATGTTAATCCAATGACACAAACGCACTTATTGGATGCATAAGATTGCTTAAAAACCCTAATTGGATTAGAATAAGCCTAGGGAGGATGAAAATGACCTAAATGTTAATGCAATGACACACTCGCACTTATTGGATGCACAAGATTGATTACAAACCCTAATTGGATTAGAATAAGCCGAAGGATGACGAAAATGACCTAAATGTTAATCCACTGACACAAACACACTTATTGGATGCACAAGCTTGGTTAAAATCCCTAATTCGATTAAAATAAGCCTAGGTAGAACGAAAATGACCTAAATGTTAAACCAATGAATCAAACGCACTTATTGGATGCACAAGATTGATTAAAAACCCTAATTGGATTAGAATAAGCCAAAGGATGACGAAAATGACCTAAATGTTAATCCAATGACACAAACACCCTTATTGGATGCATAAGATTGCTTAAAAACCCTAATTTGGTTAGAATAAGCATAGGGAGGATGAAAATGACCTAAATGTTAAACCAATGACACAAACGCACTTATTGGATGCACATGATTGGTTAAAAACCCTAATTGGCTTAAAATAAGCCGAAGGATGACGAAAATGAACAAAATGTTAATCCATTGACACAAACGCACTTATTGGATGCACAAGATTGGTTAAAATCCCTAATTGGATTAGAATAAGCCTAGGGAGGACGAAAATGACCTAAATGTTAAACCAATGAATCAAACGCACTTATTGGATGCTCAACATTGATTAAAAACCCTAATTGGATTATAATAAGCCGAAGGATGACGAAAATGACCGAAATATTAATCCAATGACACAAACCCACTTAATGGATGCATAATATTGCTTAATAACCCTAATTGGATTTGATTAAGCGAAGGATGACGAAAATGACCTAAATGTTAATCCAATGACACAAACGCACTTATTGGATGCAAACGATTGGTTAAAAACCCTAATTGGATTATAATAAGACTAGGGAGGACGAAAATAACTTAAATGTTGAACCAACGACACAAGCGCACTTTTTGGATCCACAAGATTGGTTAAAAACCCTAATTGGAATAGAAAAAGCCTAGGTAGAACGAAAAATGATCTAAATGTTAATCCAATGACACAAACGCACTTATTGGATGCAGAAGATTGGTGAAAAACCCTAATTGGATTAGAAAAAGCCTAGCAAGGACGAAAATGACTTAAATGTTAAACCAATGAATCAAACGCACTTATTGGATGCACAAGATTGATTAAAAACCCTAATTGGATTAGAATAAGACGAAAGATGACGAAAATGACCTCAATGTTAATCCAATGACACAAACGCACTTAACGGATGCATAAGATTGCTTAAAAACCCTAATTGGATTAGAATAAGCCTAGGGAGGATGAAAATGACCTAAATCTTAATCCAATGCCACAAACGCACTTATTGGATGCACAAGATTGATTACAAACCCTAATTGGATTAGAATAAGCCGAAGGATGACGAAAAAGACCTAAATGTTAATCCACTGACACAAACACACTTATTGGATGCACAAGCTTGGTTAAAATCCCTAATTGGATTAAAATAAGCCTAGGTAGGATGAAAATGACCTAAATGTTAAACCAATGAATCAAACGCACTTATTCGATGCACAAGATTGATTAAAAACCCTAATTGGATTAGAATAAGCCAAAGGATGACGAAAATGACCTAAATGTTAATCCAATGACACAAACACCCTTATTGGATGCATAAGATTGCTTAAAAACCCTAATTTGGTTAGAATAAGCATAGGGAGGATGAAAATGACCTAAATGTTAAACCAATGACACAAACGCACTTATTGGATGCACATGATTGGTTAAAAACCCTAATTGGCTTAAAATAAGCCGAAGGATGACGAAAATGAACAAAATGTTAATCCAATGACACAAACGCACTTATTGGATGCACAAGATTGGTTAAAATCCCTAATTGGATTAGAATAAGCCTAGGGAGGACGAAAATGACCTAAATGTTAAACCAATGAATCAAACGCACTTATTGGATGCTCAACATTGATTAAAAACCCTAATTGGATTATAATAAGTCGAAGGATGACGAAAATGACCGAAATATTAATCCAATGACACAAACCCACTTAATGGATGCATAATATTGCTTAAAAACCCTAATTGGATTTGATTAAGCGAAGGATGACGAAAATGACCTAAATGTTAATCCAATGACACAAACGCACTTATTGGATGCAAACGATTGGTTAAAAACCCTAATTGGATTATAATAAGACTAGGGAGGACGAAAATAACTTAAATGTTAAACCAACGACACAAGCGCACTTATTGGATCCACAATATTGGTTAAAAACCCTAATTGGATTAGAATAAGCCTAGGTAGAACGAAAAATGATCTAAATGTTAATCCAATGACACAAACGCACTTATTGGATGCAGAAGATTGGTGAAAAACCCTAATTGGATTAGAAAAAGCCTAGCAAGGACGAAAATGACTTAAATGTTAAACCAATGAATCAAACGCACTTATTGGATGCACAAGATTGATTAAAAACCCTAATTGGATTAGAATAAGGTGAAGGATGACAAAAATGACCTAAATGTTGATCCAATGACACAAACGCACTTATTGGATGCATAACATTGCTTAAAAACCCTAATTGGATTAGAATAAGCCTAGGGAGGATGAAAATGACCTAAATATTAATCCAATGACACAAACGCACTTATTGGATGCACAAGATTGATTACAAACCCTAATTGGATTAGAATAAGCCGAAGGATGACGAAAATGACCTAATTGTTAATCCAATGACAGAAATGCACTTATTGGATGCATAAGATTGCTTAAAAACCCTAATTGGATTAGAATAAGCGAAGGATGACGAAAATGACCTAAATGTTAAACCAATGACACAAACTCATTTATTGGATGCAAACGATTGGTTAAAAACCCTAATTGGATTAGAATAAGACTAGGGAGGACAAAAATGACCTAAATGTTAAACCAATGACACAAACGCACTTATTGGATGCACAAGATTTGTTACAAACCCTAATTGGATTAGAATAAGCGTAGGTAGGACGATAATTATCTAAATGTTAATCCAATGACACAAACGCACTTATTGGATGCATAAGATTGGAGAAAAACCCTAACTGGATTAGAATAAGCCTAGGGACGACGAAAATGACTTAAATGTTAAACCAATGAATCAAACGCACTTATTGGATGCACAAGATTGATTAAAAACCTTAATTGGATTAGAATAAGCCGAAGGATGACGAAAATGACCTAAATGTTGATCCAATGACACAAACGCACTTATTGGATGCATAAGATTGCTTAAAAACCCTAATTGGATTAGAATAAGCCTAGGGAGGATGAAAATGACCTAAATGTTAATGCAATGACACACTCGCACTTATTGGATGCACAAGATTGATTACAAACCCTAATTGGATTAGAATAAGCCGAAGGATGACGAAAATGACCTAAATGTTAATCCACTGACACAAACACACTTATTGGATGCACAAGCTTGGTTAAAATCCCTAATTCGATTAAAATAAGCCTAGGTAGAACGAAAATGACCTAAATGTTAAACCAATGAATCAAACGCACTTATTGGATGCACAAGATTGATTAAAAACCCTAATTGGATTAGAATAAGCCAAAGGATGACGAAAATGACCTAAATGTTAATCCAATGACACAAACACCCTTATTGGATGCATAAGATTGCTTAAAAACCCTAATTTGGTTAGAATAAGCATAGGGAGGATGAAAATGACCTAAATGTTAAACCAATGACACAAACGCACTTATTGGATGCACATGATTGGTTAAAAACCCTAATTGGCTTAAAATAAGCCGAAGGATGACGAAAATGAACAAAATGTTAATCCATTGACACAAACGCACTTATTGGATGCACAAGATTGGTTAAAATCCCTAATTGGATTAGAATAAGCCTAGGGAGGACGAAAATGACCTAAATGTTAAACCAATGAATCAAACGCACTTATTGGATGCACAAGATTGATTAAAAACCCTAATTGGATTAGAATAAGCCAAAGGATGACGAAAATGACCTAAATGTTAATCCAATGACACAAACACCCTTATTGGATGCATAAGATTGCTTAAAAACCCTAATTTGGTTAGAATAAGCATAGGGAGGATGAAAATGACCTAAATGTTAAACCAATGACACAAACGCACTTATTGGATGCACATGATTGGTTAAAAACCCTAATTGGCTTAAAATAAGCCGAAGGATGACGAAAATGAACAAAATGTTAATCCATTGACACAAACGCACTTATTGGATGCACAAGATTGGTTAAAATCCCTAATTGGATTAGAATAAGCCTAGGGAGGACGAAAATGACCTAAATGTTAAACCAATGAATCAAACGCACTTATTGGATGCTCAACATTGATTAAAAACCCTAATTGGATTATAATAAGCCGAAGGATGACGAAAATGACCGAAATATTAATCCAATGACACAAACCCACTTAATGGATGCATAATATTGCTTAAAAACCCTAATTGGATTTGATTAAGCGAAGGATGACGAAAATGACCTAAATGTTAATCCAATGACACAAACGCACTTATTGGATGCAAACGATTGGTTAAAAACCCTAATTGGATTATAATAAGACTAGGGAGGACGAAAATAACTTAAATGTTGAACCAACGACACAAGCGCACTTTTTGGATCCACAAGATTGGTTAAAAACCCTAATTGGAATAGAAAAAGCCTAGGTAGAACGAAAAATGATCTAAATGTTAATCCAATGACACAAACGCACTTATTGGATGCAGAAGATTGGTGAAAAACCCTAATTGGATTAGAAAAAGCCTAGCAAGGACGAAAATGACTTAAATGTTAAACCAATGAATCAAACGCACTTATTGGATGCACAAGATTGATTAAAAACCCTAATTGGATTAGAATAAGACGAAAGATGACGAAAATGACCTCAATGTTAATCCAATGACACAAACGCACTTAACGGATGCATAAGATTGCTTAAAAACCCTAATTGGATTAGAATAAGCCTAGGGAGGATGAAAATGACCTAAATCTTAATCCAATGCCACAAACGCACTTATTGGATGCACAAGATTGATTACAAACCCTAATTGGATTAGAATAAGCCGAAGGATGACGAAAAAGACCTAAATGTTAATCCACTGACACAAACACACTTATTGGATGCACAAGCTTGGTTAAAATCCCTAATTGGATTAAAATAAGCCTAGGTAGGATGAAAATGACCTAAATGTTAAACCAATGAATCAAACGCACTTATTCGATGCACAAGATTGATTAAAAACCCTAATTGGATTAGAATAAGCCAAAGGATGACGAAAATGACCTAAATGTTAATCCAATGACACAAACACCCTTATTGGATGCATAAGATTGCTTAAAAACCCTAATTTGGTTAGAATAAGCATAGGGAGGATGAAAATGACCTAAATGTTAAACCAATGACACAAACGCACTTATTGGATGCACATGATTGGTTAAAAACCCTAATTGGCTTAAAATAAGCCGAAGGATGACGAAATGAACAAAATGTTAATCCATTGACACAAACGCACTTATTGGATGCACAAGATTGGTTAAAATCCCTAATTGGATTAGAATAAGCCTAGGGAGGACGAAAATGACCTAAATGTTAAACCAATGAATCAAACGCACTTATTGGATGCTCAACATTGATTAAAAACCCTAATTGGATTATAATAAGCCGAAGGATGACGAAAATAACCGAAATATTAATCCAATGACACAAACCCACTTAATGGATGCATAATATTGCTTAAAAACCCTAATTGGATTTGATTAAGCGAAGGATGACGAAAATGACCTAAATGTTAATCCAATGACACAAACGCACTTATTGGATGCAAACGATTGGTTAAAAACCCTAATTGGATTATAATAAGACTAGGGAGGACGAAAATAACCTAAATGTTAAACCAATGACACAAGCGCACTTATTGGATCCACAAGATTGGTTAAAAACCCTAATTGGATTAGAATAAGCCTAGGTAGAACGAAAATGATCTAAATGTTAATCCAATGACACAAACGCACTTATTGGATGCAGAAGATTGGTGAAAAACCCTAATTGGATTTGAAAAAGCCTAGGGAGGATGAAAATGACTTAAATGTTAAACCAATGAATCAAACGCACTTATTGGATGCACAAGATTGATTAAAAACCCTAATTGGATTTGAATAAGCCGAAGGATGACGAAAATGACCTAAATGTTGATCCAATGACACAAACGCACTTATTGGATGCATAAGATTGCTTAAAAACCCTAATTGGATTAGAATAAGCCTAGGGAGGATGAAAATGACCTAAATGTTAATGCAATGACACACTCGCACTTATTGGATGCACAAGATTGATTACAAACCCTAATTGGATTAGAATAAGCCGAAGGATGACGAAAATGACCTAAATGTTAATCCACTGGCACAAACACACTTATTGGATACACAAGCTTGGTTAAAATCCCTAATTCGATTAAAATAAGCCTAGGTAGGACGAAAATGACCTAAATGTTAAACCAATGAATCAAACGCACTTATTGGATGCACAAGATTGATTAAAAACCCTAATTGGATTAGAATAAGCCAAAGGATGACGAAAATGACCTAAATGTTAATCCAATGACACAAACACCCTTATTGGATGCATAAGATTGCTTAAAAACCCTAATTTGGTTAGAATAATCGACGAATAACGAAAATGACCTAAATGTTAATCCAATCACACAAACTCACTTATTGGATGCAAACGATTGTTTAAAAACCCTAATTGGATTAGAATATGACTAGCGAGGAAAAAATAAGACTAGGACGATAATTATCTAAATGTTAATCCAATGACACAAACGCACTTATTGGATGCATAAAATTGGTGAAAAACCCTAATTGGATTAGAATAAACCTAGGGACGATGAAAATGACCTAAATGTTAAACCAATAAATCAAACGCACTTATTGGATGCACAAGATTGATTAAAAACCCTAATTGGATTAGAATAAACCGAAGTATGACGAAAATGACCTAAATGTTAATCCAATGGCACAAACGCACTTATTGGATGCACAAGATTCGTTAAACACCCTAATTGACTTAAAATAAGCCGAAGCATGACGAAAATGACCAAAATGTTAATCCACTGACACAAACGTACTTATTGGATGCACAAGATTGGTGAAAAACCCTAATTGGATTAGAACAAGCCTAGGGAGGACGAAAATGACCTAAATGTTAAACCAATGAATCAAACGCACTTATTGTAAGCACAAGATTGATTAAAAACCCTAATTGGAATAGAATAAACCGAAGTATGACGAAAATGACCTAAATGTTAATCCAATGGCACAAACGCACGTATTGGATGCATAAGATTGCTTAAAAACCCTAATTGGATAAGAATAAGCGAAGGATGACAAAAATGACCTAAATGTTAATCCAATGACACAAGCGCACTTATTGGATGCAAACGATTAGTTAAAAACCCTAATTGGATTATAATAAGACTAGTGAGGACGAAAATAACCTAAATGTTAAACCAATGACACAAGCGCACTTATTGGATCCACAAGATTGGTTAAAAACCCTAATTGGATTAGAATAAGCCTAGGGAGGATGAAAATGACCTAAATATTAATCCAATGACACAAACGCACTTATTGGATGCACAAGATTGATTACAAACCCTAATTGGATTAGAATAAGCCGAAGGATGACGAAAATGACCTAATTGTTAATCCAATGACAGAAATGCACTTATTGGATGCATAAGATTGCTTAAAAACCCTAATTGGATTAGAATAAGCGAAGGATGACGAAAATGACCTAAATGTTAAACCAATGACACAAACTCATTTATTGGATGCAAACGATTGGTTAAAAACCCTAATTGGATTAGAATAAGACTAGGGAGGACAAAAATGACCTAAATGTTAAACCAATGACACAAACGCACTTATTGGATGCACAAGATTTGTTACAAACCCTAATTGGATTAGAATAAGCGTAGGTAGGACGATAATTATCTAAATGTTAATCCAATGACACAAACGCACTTATTGGATGCATAAGATTGGAGAAAAACCCTAACTGGATTAGAATAAGCCTAGGGACGACGAAAATGACTTAAATGTTAAACCAATGAATCAAACGCACTTATTGGATGCACAAGATTGATTAAAAACCCTAATTGGAATAGAATAAACCGAAGTATGACGAAAATGACCTAAATGTTAATCCAATGGCACAAACGCACGTATTGGATGCATAAGATTGCTTAAAAACCCTAATTGGATAAGAATAAGCGAAGGATGACAAAAATGACCTAAATGTTAATCCAATGACACAAGCGCACTTATTGGATGCAAACGATTAGTTAAAAACCCTAATTGGATTATAATAAGACTAGTGAGGACGAAAATAACCTAAATGTTAAACCAATGACACAAGCGCACTTATTGGATCCACAAGATTGGTTAAAAACCCTAATTGGATTAGAATAAGCCTAGGACGAACGAAAATGATCTAAATGTTAATCCAATGACATAAACGGACTTATTGGATGCAGAAGATTGGTGAAAAACCCTAATTGGATTAGAAAAAGCCTAGCGAGGACGAAAATGACTTAGATGTTAAACCAATGAATCAAACGCACTTATTGGATGCACAAGATTGATTAAAAACCCTAATTGGATTAGAATAAGGTGAAGGATGACAAAAATGACCTAAATGTTGATCCAATGACACAAACGCACTTATTGGATGCATAACATTGCTTAAAAACCCTAATTGGATTAGAATAAGCCTAGGGAGGATGAAAATGACCTAAATATTAATCCAATGACACAAACGCACTTATTGGATGCACAAGATTGATTACAAACCCTAATTGGATTAGAATAAGCCGAAGGATGACGAAAATGACCTAATTGTTAATCCAATGACAGAAATGCACTTATTGGATGCATAAGATTGCTTAAAAACCCTAATTGGATTAGAATAAGCGAAGGATGACGAAAATGACCTAAATGTTAAACCAATGACACAAACTCATTTATTGGATGCAAACGATTGGTTAAAAACCCTAATTGGATTAGAATAAGACTAGGGAGGACAAAAATGACCTAAATGTTAAACCAATGACACAAACGCACTTATTGGATGCACAAGATTTGTTACAAACCCTAATTGGATTAGAATAAGCGTAGGTAGGACGATAATTATCTAAATGTTAATCCAATGACACAAACGCACTTATTGGATGCATAAGATTGGAGAAAAACCCTAACTGGATTAGAATAAGCCTAGGGACGACGAAAATGACTTAAATGTTAAACCAATGAATCAAACGCACTTATTGGATGCACAAGATTGATTAAAAACCTTAATTGGATTAGAATAAGCCGAAGGATGACGAAAATGACCTAAATGTTGATCCAATGACACAAACGCACTTATTGGATGCATAAGATTGCTTAAAAACCCTAATTGGATTAGAATAAGCCTAGGGAGGATGAAAATGACCTAAATGTTAATGCAATGACACACTCGCACTTATTGGATGCACAAGATTGATTACAAACCCTAATTGGATTAGAATAAGCCGAATGATGACGAAAATGACCTAAATGTTAATCCACTGACACAAACACACTTATTGGATACACAAGCTTGGTTAAAATCCCTAATTCGACTAAAATAAGCCTAGGTAGGACGAAAATGACCTAAATGTTAAACCAATGAATCAAACGCACTTATTGGATGCACAAGATTGATTAAAAACCCTAATTGGATTAGAATAAGCCAAAGGATGACGAAAATGACCTAAATGTTAATCCAATGACACAAACACCCTTATTGGATGCATAAGATTGCTTAAAAACCCTAATTTGGTTAGAATAATCGACGAATAACGAAAATGACCTAAATGTTAATCCAATCACACAAACTCACTTATTGGATGCAAACGATTGTTTAAAAACCCTAATTGGATTAGAATATGACTAGCGAGGACAAAATAAGACTAGGACGATAATTATCTAAATGTTAATCCAATGACACAAACGCACTTATTGGATGCATAAGATTGGTGAAAAACCCTAATTGGATTAGAATAAACCTAGGGACGATGAAAATGACCTAAATGTTAAACCAATAAATCAAACGCACTTATTGGATGCACAAGATTGATTAAAAACCCTAATTGGATTAGAATAAACCGAAGTATGACGAAAATGACCTAAATGTTAATCCAATGGCACAAACGCACTTATTGGATGCACAAGATTCGTTAAACACCCTAATTGACTTAAAATAAGCCGAAGCATGACGAAAATGACCAAAATGTTAATCCACTGACACAAACGTACTTATTGGATGCACAAGATTGGTGAAAAACCCTAATTGGATTAGAACAAGCCTAGGGAGGACGAAAATGACCTAAATGTTAAACCAATGAATCAAACGCACTTATTGTAAGCACAAGATTGATTAAAAACCCTAATTGGAATAGAATAAACCGAAGTATGACGAAAATGACCTAAATGTTAATCCAATGGCACAAACGCACGTATTGGATGCATAAGATTGCTTAAAAACCCTAATTGGATAAGAATAAGCGAAGGATGACAAAAATGACCTAAATGTTAATCCAATGACACAAGCGCACTTATTGGATGCAAACGATTAGTTAAAAACCCTAATTGGATTATAATAAGATTAGTGAGGACGAAAATAACCTAAATGTTAAACCAATGACACAAGCGCACTTATTGGATCCACAAGATTGGTTAAAAACCCTAATTGGATTAGAATAAGCCTAGGACGAACGAAAATGATCTAAATGTTAATCCAATGACATAAACGGACTTATTGGATGCAGAAGATTGGTGAAAAACCCTAATTGGATTAGAAAAAGCCTAGCGAGGACGAAAATGACTTAGATGTTAAACCAATGAATCAAACGCACTTATTGGATGCACAAGATTGATTAAAAACCCTAATTGGATTAGAATAAGGTGAAGGATGACAAAAATGACCTAAATGTTGATCCAATGACAAAAACGCACTTATTGGATGCACAAGATTGATTACAAACCCTAATTGGATTAGAATAAGCCGAAGGATGACGAAAATGACCTAATTGTTAATCCAATGACAGAAATGCACTTATTGGATGCATAAGATTGCTTAAAAACCCTAATTGGATTAGAATAAGCGTAGGTAGGACGATAATTATCTAAATGTTAATCCAATGACACAAACGCACTTATTGGATGCATAAGATTGGAGAAAAACCCTAACTGGATTAGAATAAGCCTAGGGACGACGAAAATGACTTAAATGTTAAACCAATGAATCAAACGCACTTATTGGATGCACAAGATTGATTAAAAACCCTAATTGGAATAGAATAAACCGAAGTATGACGAAAATGACCTAAATGTTAATCCAATGGCACAAACGCACGTATTGGATGCATAAGATTGCTTAAAAACCCTAATTGGATAAGAATAAGCGAAGGATGACAAAAATGACCTAAATGTTAATCCAATGACACAAGCGCACTTATTGGATGCAAACGATTAGTTAAAAACCCTAATTGGATTATAATAAGACTAGTGAGGACGAAAATAACCTAAATGTTAAACCAATGACACAAGCGCACTTATTGGATCCACAAGATTGGTTAAAAACCCTAATTGGATTAGAATAAGCCTAGGACGAACGAAAATGATCTAAATGTTAATCCAATGACATAAACGGACTTATTGGATGCAGAAGATTGGTGAAAAACCCTAATTGGATTAGAAAAAGCCTAGCGAGAACGAAAATGACTTAGATGTTAAACCAATGAATCAAACGCACTTATTGGATGCACAAGATTGATTAAAAACCCTAATTGGATTAGAATAAGGTGAAGGATGACAAAAATGACCTAAATGTTGATCCAATGACACAAACGCAGTTATTGGATGCATAACATTGCTTAAAAACCCTAATTGGATTAGAATAAGCCTAGGGAGGATGAAAATGACCTAAATATTAATCCAATGACACAAACGCACTTATTGGATGCACAAGATTGATTACAAACCCTAATTGGATTAGAATAAGCCGAAGGATGACGAAAATGACCTAATTGTTAATCCAATGACAGAAATGCACTTATTGGATGCATAAGATTGCTTAAAAACCCTAATTGGATTAGAATAAGCGAAGGATGACGAAAATGACCTAAATGTTAAACCAATGGCACAAACTCATTTATTGGATGCAAACGATTGGTTAAAAACCCTAATTGGATTAGAATAAGACTAGGGAGGACAAAAATGACCTAAATGTTAAACCAATGACACAAACGCACTTATTGGATGCACAAGATTTGTTACAAACCCTAATTGGATTAGAATAAGCGTAGGTAGGACGATAATTATCTAAATGTTAATCCAATGACACAAACGCACTTATTGGATGCATAAGATTGGAGAAAAACCCTAACTGGATTAGAATAAGCCTAGGGACGGCGAAAATGACTTAAATGTTAAACCAATGAATCAAACGCACTTATTGGATGCACAAGATTGATTAAAAACCCTAATTGGATTAGAATAAGCCGAAGGATGACGAAAATGACCTAAATGTTGATCCAATGACACAAACGCACTTATTGGATGCATAAGATTGCTTAAAAACCCTAATTGGATTAGAATAAGCCTAGGGAGGATGAAAATGACCTAAATGTTAATGCAATGACACACACGCACTTATTGGATGCACAAGATTGATTACAAACCCTAATTGGATTAGAATAAGCCTAGGGACGACGAAAATGACCTAAATGTTGATCCAATGACACAAACGCACTTATTGGATGCATAAGATTTCTTAAAAACCCTAATTGCATTAGAATAAGCCGAAGGATGACGAAAATGACTTAAATGTTAATCCAATGACACAAACGCCCTTATTGGATGCATAAGATTGCTTAAAAACCCTAATTGGATTAGAATACGCCGAGGGAGGATGAATATGACCTAAATGTTAAACCAATGACACAAACGCACTTATTGGATGCACATGATTGGTTAAAAACCCTAATTGGCTTAAAATAAGCCGAAGGATCACGAAAATGACCAAAATGTTAATCCACTGACACAAACGCACTTATTGGATGCACAAGATTGGTTAAAATCCCTAATTGGATTAGAATAAGCCTAGGGAGGACGAAAATGACCTAAATGTTAAACCAATGAATCAAACGCACTTATTGGATGCTCAAGATTGATTAAAAACCCTAATTGGATTAGAATAAGCCGAAGGATGACGAATATGACCGAAATATTAATCCAATGACACAAACCCACTTATTGCATGCATAATATTGCTTAAAAACCCTAATTGGATTAGATTAAGCGAAGGATGACGCAAATGACCTAAATGTTAATCCAATGACACAAACGCACTTATTGGATGCAAACGATTGGTTAAAAACCCT
>JBBPBQ010000009.1:2246220-2261576 GCA_037974755.1 Cicer yamashitae | reverse complement strand
GGAGGACGAAAATGACCTAAATGTTAAACCAATGAATCAAACGCACTTATTGGATGCTCAAGATTGATTAAAAACCCTAATTGGATTAGAATAAGCCGAAGGATGACGAATATGACCGAAATATTAATCCAATGACACAAACCCACTTATTGCATGCATAATATTGCTTAAAAACCCTAATTGGATTAGATTAAGCGAAGGATGACGCAAATGACCTAAATGTTAATCCAATGACACAAACGCACTTATTGGATGCAAACGATTGGTTAAAAACCCTAATTGGATTATAATAAGACTAGGGAGGACGAAAATAACTTAAATGTTAAACCAACGACACAAGCGCACTTATTGGATCCACAAGATTGGTTAAAAACCCTAATTGGATTAGAATAAGCCTAGGTAGAACGAAAAATAATCTAAATGTTAATCCAATGACACAAACGCACTTATTGGATGCAGAAGATTGGTGAAAAACCCTAATTGGATTAGAAAAAGCCTAGCAAGGACGAAAATGACTTAAATGTTAAACCAATGAATCAAACGCACTTATTGGATGCACAAGATTGATTAAAAACCCTAATTGGATTAGAATAAGGTGAAGGATGACAAAAATGACCTAAATGTTGATCCAATGACACAAACGCACTTATTGGATGCATAACATTGCTTAAAAACCCTAATTGGATTAGAATAAGCCTAGGGAGGATGAAAATGACCTAAATATTAATCCAATGACACAAACGCACTTATTGGATGCACAAGATTGATTACAAACCCTAATTGGATTAGAATAAGCCGAAGGATGACGAAAATGACCTAATTGTTAATCCAATGACAGAAATGCACTTATTGGATGCATAAGATTGCTTAAAAACCCTAATTGGATTAGAATAAGCGAAGGATGACGAAAATGACCTAAATGTTAAACCAATGACACAAACTCATTTATTGGATGCAAACGATTGGTTAAAAACCCTAATTGGATTAGAATAAGACTAGGGAGGACAAAAATGACCTAAATGTTAAACCAATGACACAAACGCACTTATTGGATGCACAAGATTTGTTACAAACCCTAATTGGATTAGAATAAGCGTAGGTAGGACGATAATTATCTAAATGTTAATCCAATGACACAAACGCACTTATTGGATGCATAAGATTGGAGAAAAACCCTAACTGGATTAGAATAAGCCTAGGGACGACGAAAATGACTTAAATGTTAAACCAATGAATCAAACGCACTTATTGGATGCACAAGATTGATTAAAAACCCTAATTGGAATAGAATAAACCGAAGTATGACGAAAATGACCTAAATGTTAATCCAATGGCACAAACGCACGTATTGGATGCATAAGATTGCTTAAAAACCCTAATTGGATAAGAATAAGCGAAGGATGACAAAAATGACCTAAATGTTAATCCAATGACACAAGCGCACTTATTGGATGCAAACGATTAGTTAAAAACCCTAATTGGATTATAATAAGACTAGTGAGGACGAAAATAACCTAAATGTTAAACCAATGACACAAGCGCACTTATTGGATCCACAAGATTGGTTAAAAACCCTAATTGGATTAGAATAAGCCTAGGACGAACGAAAATGATCTAAATGTTAATCCAATGACATAAACGGACTTATTGGATGCAGAAGATTGGTGAAAAACCCTAATTGGATTAGAAAAAGCCTAGCGAGGACGAAAATGACTTAGATGTTAAACCAATGAATCAAACGCACTTATTGGATGCACAAGATTGATTAAAAACCCTAATTGGATTAGAATAAGGTGAAGGATGACAAAAATGACCTAAATGTTGATCCAATGACACAAACGCACTTATTGGATGCATAACATTGCTTAAAAACCCTAATTGGATTAGAATAAGCCTAGGGAGGATGAAAATGACCTAAATATTAATCCAATGACACAAACGCACTTATTGGATGCACAAGATTGATTACAAACCCTAATTGGATTAGAATAAGCCGAAGGATGACGAAAATGACCTAATTGTTAATCCAATGACAGAAATGCACTTATTGGATGCATAAGATTGCTTAAAAACCCTAATTGGATTAGAATAAGCGAAGGATGACGAAAATGACCTAAATGTTAAACCAATGACACAAACTCATTTATTGGATGCAAACGATTGGTTAAAAACCCTAATTGGATTAGAATAAGACTAGGGAGGACAAAAATGACCTAAATGTTAAACCAATGACACAAACGCACTTATTGGATGCACAAGATTTGTTACAAACCCTAATTGGATTAGAATAAGCGTAGGTAGGACGATAATTATCTAAATGTTAATCCAATGACACAAACGCACTTATTGGATGCATAAGATTGGAGAAAAACCCTAACTGGATTAGAATAAGCCTAGGGACGACGAAAATGACTTAAATGTTAAACCAATGAATCAAACGCACTTATTGGATGCACAAGATTGATTAAAAACCCTAATTGGATTAGAATAAGCCGAAGGATGACGAAAATGACCTAAATGTTGATCCAATGACACAAACGCACTTATTGGATGCATAAGATTGCTTAAAAACCCTAATTGGATTAGAATAAGCCTAGGGAGGATGAAAATGACCTAAATGTTAATGCAATGACACACACGCACTTATTGGATCCACAAGATTGATTACAAACCCTAATTGGATTAGAATAAGCCTAGGGACGACGAAAATGACCTAAATGTTGATCCAATGACACAAACGCACTTATTGGATGCATAAGATTTCTTAAAAACCCTAATTGCATTAGAATAAGCCGAAGGATGACGAAAATGACTTAAATGTTAATCCAATGACACAAACGCCCTTATTGGATGCATAAGATTGCTTAAAAACCCTAATTGGATTAGAATACGCCGAGGGAGGATGAATATGACCTAAATGTTAAACCAATGACACAAACGCACTTATTGGATGCACATGATTGGTTAAAAACCCTAAATGGCTTAAAATAAGCCGAAGGATCACGAAAATGACCAAAATGTTAATCCACTGACACAAACGCACTTATTGGATGCACAAGATTGGTTAAAATCCCTAATGGGATTAGAATAAGCCTAGGGAGGACGAAAATGACCTAAATGTTAAACCAATGAATCAAACGCACTTATTGGATGCTCAAGATTGATTAAAAACCCTAATTGGATTAGAATAAGCCGAAGGATGACGAATATGACAGAAATATTAATCCAATGACACAAACCCACTTATTGCATGCATAATATTGCTTAAAAACCCTAATTGGATTAGATTAAGCGAAGGATGACGCAAATGACCTAAATGTTAATCCAATGACACAAACGCACTTATTGGATGCAAACGATTGGTTAAAAACCCTAATTGGATTATAATAAGACTAGGGAGCACGAAAATAACTTAAATGTTAAACCAACGACACAAGCGCACTTATTGGATCCACAAGATTGGTTAAAAACCCTAATTGGATTAGAATAAGCCTAGGTAGAACGAAAAATGATCTAAATGTTAATCCAATGACACAAACGCACTTATTGGATGCAGAAGATTGGTGAAAAACCCTAATTGGATTAGAAAAAGCCTAGCAAGGACGAAAATGACTTAAATGTTAAACCAATGAATCAAACGCAGTTATTGGATGCACAAGATTGATTAAAAACCCTAATTGGATTAGAATAAGGTGAAGGATGACAAAAATGACCTAAATGTTGATCCAATGACACAAACGCACTTATTGGATGCATAACATTGCTTAAAAACCCTAATTGGATTAGAATAAGCCTAGGGAGGATGAAAATGACCTAAATATTAATCCAATGACACAAACGCACTTATTGGATGCACAAGATTGATTACAAACCCTAATTGGATTAGAATAAGCCGAAGGATGACGAAAATGACCTAATTGTTAATCCAATGACAGAAATGCACTTATTGGATGCATAAGATTGCTTAAAAACCCTAATTGGATTAGAATAAGCGAAGGATGACGAAAATGACCTAAATGTTAAACCAATGACACAAACTCATTTATTGGATGCAAACGATTGGTTAAAAACCCTAATTGGATTAGAATAAGACTAGGGAGGACAAAAATGACCTAAATGTTAAACCAATGACACAAACGCACTTATTGGATGCACAAGATTTGTTACAAACCCTAATTGGATTAGAATAAGCGTAGGTAGGACGATAATTATCTAAATGTTAATCCAATGACACAAACGCACTTATTGGATGCATAAGATTGGAGAAAAACCCTAACTGGATTAGAATAAGCCTAGGGACGACGAAAATGACTTAAATGTTAAACCAATGAATCAAACGCACTTATTGGATGCACAAGATTGATTAAAAACCCTAATTGGAATAGAATAAACCGAAGTATGACGAAAATGACCTAAATGTTAATCCAATGGCACAAACGCACGTATTGGATGCATAAGATTGCTTAAAAACCCTAATTGGATAAGAATAAGCGAAGGATGACAAAAATGACCTAAATGTTAATCCAATGACACAAGCGCACTTATTGGATGCAAACGATTAGTTAAAAACCCTAATTGGATTATAATAAGACTAGTGAGGACGAAAATAACCTAAATGTTAAACCAATGACACAAGCGCACTTATTGGATCCACAAGATTGGTTAAAAACCCTAATTGGATTAGAATAAGCCTAGGACGAACGAAAATGATCTAAATGTTAATCCAATGACATAAACGGACTTATTGGATGCAGAAGATTGGTGAAAAACCCTAATTGGATTAGAAAAAGCCTAGCGAGGACGAAAATGACTTAGATGTTAAACCAATGAATCAAACGCACTTATTGGATGCACAAGATTGATTAAAAACCCTAATTGGATTAGAATAAGGTGAAGGATGACAAAAATGACCTAAATGTTGATCCAATGACACAAACGCACTTATTGGATGCATAACATTGCTTAAAAACCCTAATTGGATTAGAATAAGCCTAGGGAGGATGAAAATGACCTAAATATTAATCCAATGACACAAACGCACTTATTGGATGCACAAGATTGATTACAAACCCTAATTGGATTAGAATAAGCCGAAGGATGACGAAAATGACCTAATTGTTAATCCAATGACAGAAATGCACTTATTGGATGCATAAGATTGCTTAAAAACCCTAATTGGATTAGAATAAGCGAAGGATGACGAAAATGACCTAAATGTTAAACCAATGACACAAACTCATTTATTGGATGCAAACGATTGGTTAAAAACCCTAATTGGATTAGAATAAGACTAGGGAGGACAAAAATGACCTAAATGTTAAACCAATGACACAAACGCACTTATTGGATGCACAAGATTTGTTACAAACCCTAATTGGATTAGAATAAGCGTAGGTAGGACGATAATTATCTAAATGTTAATCCAATGACACAAACGCACTTATTGGATGCATAAGATTGGAGAAAAACCCTAACTGGATTAGAATAAGCCTAGGGACGACGAAAATGACTTAAATGTTAAACCAATGAATCAAACGCACTTATTGGATGCACAAGATTGATTAAAAACCCTAATTGGATTAGAATAAGCCGAAGGATGACGAAAATGACCTAAATGTTGATCCAATGACACAAACGCACTTATTGGATGCATAAGATTGCTTAAAAACCCTAATTGGATTAGAATAAGCCTAGGGAGGATGAAAATGACCTAAATGTTAATGCAATGACACACACGCACTTATTGGATGCACAAGATTGATTACAAACCCTAATTGGATTAGAATAAGCCTAGGGACGACGAAAATGACCTAAATGTTGATCCAATGACACAAACGCACTTATTGGATGCATAAGATTTCTTAAAAACCCTAATTGCATTAGAATAAGCCGAAGGATGACGAAAATGACTTAAATGTTAATCCAATGACACAAACGCCCTTATTGGATGCATAAGATTGCTTAAAAACCCTAATTGGATTAGAATACGCCGAGGGAGGATGAATATGACCTAAATGTTAAACCAATGACACAAACGCACTTATTGGATGCACATGATTGGTTAAAAACCCTAAATGGCTTAAAATAAGCCGAAGGATCACGAAAATGACCAAAATGTTAATCCACTGACACAAACGCACTTATTGGATGCACAAGATTGGTTAAAATCCCTAATTGGATTAGAATAAGCCTAGGGAGGACGAAAATGACCTAAATGTTAAACCAATGAATCAAACGCACTTATTGGATGCTCAAGATTGATTAAAAACCCTAATTGGATTAGAATAAGCCGAAGGATGACGAATATGACAGAAATATTAATCCAATGACACAAACCCACTTATTGCATGCATAATATTGCTTAAAAACCCTAATTGGATTAGATTAAGCGAAGGATGACGCAAATGACCTAAATGTTAATCCAATGACACAAACGCACTTATTGGATGCAAACGATTGGTTAAAAACCCTAATTGGATTATAATAAGACTAGGGAGGACGAAAATAACTTAAATGTTAAGCCAACGACACAAGCGCACTTATTGGATCCACAAGATTGGTTAAAAACCCTAATTGGATTAGAATAAGCCTAGGTAGAACGAAAAATGATCTAAATGTTAATCCAATGACACAACGCACTTATTGGATGCAGAAGATTGGTGAAAAACCCTAATTGGATTAGAAAAAGGCTAGCAAGGACGAAAATGACTTAAATGTTAAACCAATGAATCAAACGCACTTATTGGATGCACAAGATTGATTAAAAACCCTAATTGGATTAGAATAAGCCGAAAGATGACGAAAATGACCTGAATGTTAATCCAATGACACAAACGCACTTAACGGATGCATAAGATTGCTTAAAAACCCTAATTGGATTAGAATAAGCCTAGGGAGGATGAAAATGACCTAAATCTTAATCCAATGCCACAAACGCACTTATTGGATGCACAAGATTGATTACAAACCCTAATTGGATTAGAATAAGCCGAAGGATGACGAAAATGACCTAAATGTTAATCCACTGACACAAACACACTTATTGGATGCACAAGGTTGGTTAAAATCCCTAATTGGATTAAAATAAGCCTAGGTAGGACGAAAATGACCTAAATGTTAAACCAATGAATCAAACGCACTTATTGGATGCACAAGATTGATTAAAAACCCTAATTGGATTAGAATAAGCCAAAGGATGACGAAAATGACCTAAATGTTAATCCAATGACACAAACACCCTTATTGGATGCATAAGATTGCTTAAAAACCCTAATTTGGTTAGAATAAGCATAGGGAGGATGAAAATGACCTAAATGTTAAACCAATGACACAAATGCACTTATTGGATGCACATGATTGGTTAAAAACCCTAATTGGCTTAAAATAAGCCGAAGGATGACGAAAATGAACAAAATGTTAATCCATTGACACAAACGCACTTATTGGATGCACAAGATTGGTTAAAATCCCTAATTGGATTAGAATAAGCCTAGGGAGGACGAAAATGACCTAAATGTTAAACCAATGAATCAAACGCACTTATTGGATGCTCAACATTGATTAAAAACCCTAATTGGATTATAATAAGCCGAAGGATGACGAAAATGACCGAAATATTAATCCAATGACACAAACCCACTTAATGGATGCATAATATTGCTTAAAAACCCTAATTGGATTTGATTAAGCGAAGGATGACGAAAATGACCTATATGTTAATCCAATGACACAAACGCACTTATTGGATGCAAACGATTGGTTAAAAACCCTAATTGGATTATAATAAGACTAAGGAGGACGAAAAAACCTAAATGTTAAACCATTAAATCAAGCGCACTTATTGGATCCACAAGATTGGTTAATAACCCTAATTGGATTAGAATAAGCCTAGGTAGAACGAAAATGATCTAAATGTTAATCCAATGACACAAACGTACTTATTGGATGCACAAGATTGGTGAAAAACCCTAACTGGATTAGAACAAGCCTAGGGAGGACGAAAATGACCTAAATGTTAAACCAATGAATCAAACGCACTTATTGTATGCACAAGATTGATTAAAAACCCTAATTGGATTAGAATAAGCCGAAGGATGACGAAAATGACCTAAATGTTAATCCAATGACACAAACGCACGTATTGGATGCATAAGATTGCTTAAAAACCCTAATTGGATAAGAATAAGCGAAGGATGACAAAAATGACCTAAATGTTAATCCAATGACACAAGCGCACTTATTGGATGCAAACGATTAGTTAAAAACCCTAATTGGATTATAATAAGACTAGGGAGGGCGAAAATAACCTAAATGTTAAACCAATGACACAAGCGCACTTATTGGATCCACAAGATTGGTTAAAAACCCTAATTGGATTAGAATAAGCCTAGGACGAACGAAAATGATCTAAATGTTAATCCAATGACATAAACGGACTTATTGGACGCAGAAGATTGGTGAAAAACCCTAATTGGATTAGAAAAAGTCTAGGGAGGACGAAAATGACATAGATGTTAAACCAATGAATCAAACGCACTTATTGGATGCACAAGATTGATTAAAAACCCTAATTGGATTAGAATAAGGTGAAGGATGACAAAAATGACCTATATGTTGATCCAATGACACAAACGCACTTATTGGATGCATAACATTGCTTAAAAACCCTAATTGGATTAGAATAAGACTAGGGAGGATGAAAATGACCTAAATGTTAATCCAATGACACAAACGCACTTATTGGATGCACAAGATTGATTACAAACCCTAATTGTATTAGAATAAGTCGAAGGATGACGAAAATGACCTAAATGTTAATCCACTGACACAAACACACTTATTGGATGCACAAGATTGGTTAAAATCCCTAATTGGATTAAAATAAGCCTAGGTAGGACGAAAATGACCTAAATGTTAAACCAATGAATCAAACGCACTTATTGGATGCACAAGATTGATTAAAAACCCTAATTGGATTAGAATAAGCCAAAGGATGACGAAAATGACCTAAATGTTAATCCAATGACACAAACACCCTTATTGGATGCATAAGATTGCTTAAAAACCCTAATTTGGTTAGAATAATCGACGAATAACGAAAATGACCTAAATGTTAATCCAATCACACAAACTCACTTATTGGATGCAAACGATTGTTTAAAAACCCTAATTGGATTAGAATATGACTAGCGAGGAAAAAATAAGACTAGGACGATAATTATCTAAATGTTAATCCAATGACACAAACGCACTTATTGGATGCATAAAATTGGTGAAAAACCCTAATTGGATTAGAATAAACCTAGGGACGATGAAAATGACCTAAATGTTAAACCAATAAATCAAACGCACTTATTGGATGCACAAGATTGATTAAAAACCCTAATTGGATTAGAATAAACCGAAGTATGACGAAAATGACCTAAATGTTAATCCAATGGCACAAACGCACTTATTGGATGCACAAGATTCGTTAAACACCCTAATTGACTTAAAATAAGCCGAAGCATGACGAAAATGACCAAAATGTTAATCCACTGACACAAACGTACTTATTGGATGCACAAGATTGGTGAAAAACCCTAATTGGATTAGAACAAGCCTAGGGAGGACGAAAATGACCTAAATGTTAAACCAATGAATCAAACGCACTTATTGTAAGCACAAGATTGATTAAAAACCCTAATTGGAATAGAATAAACCGAAGTATGACGAAAATGACCTAAATGTTAATCCAATGGCACAAACGCACGTATTGGATGCATAAGATTGCTTAAAAACCCTAATTGGATAAGAATAAGCGAAGGATGACAAAAATGACCTAAATGTTAATCCAATGACACAAGCGCACTTATTGGATGCAAACGATTAGTTAAAAACCCTAATTGGATTATAATAAGACTAGTGAGGACGAAAATAACCTAAATGTTAAACCAATGACACAAGCGCACTTATTGGATCCACAAGATTGGTTAAAAACCCTAATTGGATTAGAATAAGCCTAGGACGAACGAAAATGATCTAAATGTTAATCCAATGACATAAACGGACTTATTGGATGCAGAAGATTGGTGAAAAACCCTAATTGGATTAGAAAAAGCCTAGCGAGGACGAAAATGACTTAGATGTTAAACCAATGAATCAAACGCACTTATTGGATGCACAAGATTGATTAAAAACCCTAATTGGATTAGAATAAGGTGAAGGATGACAAAAATGACCTAAATGTTGATCCAATGACACAAACGCACTTATTGGATGCATAACATTGCTTAAAAACCCTAATTGGATTAGAATAAGCCTAGGGAGGATGAAAATGACCTAAATATTAATCCAATGACACAAACGCACTTATTGGATGCACAAGATTGATTACAAACCCTAATTGGATTAGAATAAGCCGAAGGATGACGAAAATGACCTAATTGTTAATCCAATGACAGAAATGCACTTATTGGATGCATAAGATTGCTTAAAAACCCTAATTGGATTAGAATAAGCGAAGGATGACGAAAATGACCTAAATGTTAAACCAATGACACAAACTCATTTATTGGATGCAAACGATTGGTTAAAAACCCTAATTGGATTAGAATAAGACTAGGGAGGACAAAAATGACCTAAATGTTAAACCAATGACACAAACGCACTTATTGGATGCACAAGATTTGTTACAAACCCTAATTGGATTAGAATAAGCGTAGGTAGGACGATAATTATCTAAATGTTAATCCAATGACACAAACGCACTTATTGGATGCATAAGATTGGAGAAAAACCCTAACTGGATTAGAATAAGCCTAGGGACGACGAAAATGACTTAAATGTTAAACCAATGAATCAAACGCACTTATTGGATGCACAAGATTGATTAAAAACCCTAATTGGATTAGAATAAGCCGAAGGATGACGAAAATGACCTAAATGTTGATCCAATGACACAAACGCACTTATTGGATGCATAAGATTGCTTAAAAACCCTAATTGGATTAGAATAAGCCTAGGGAGGATGAAAATGACCTAAATGTTAATGCAATGACACACACGCACTTATTGGATGCACAAGATTGATTACAAACCCTAATTGGATTAGAATAAGCCTAGGGACGACGAAAATGACCTAAATGTTGATCCAATGACACAAACGCACTTATTGGATGCATAAGATTTCTTAAAAACCCTAATTGCATTAGAATAAGCCGAAGGATGACGAAAATGACTTAAATGTTAATCCAATGACACAAACGCCCTTATTGGATGCATAAGATTGCTTAAAAACCCTAATTGGATTAGAATACGCCGAGGGAGGATGAATATGACCTAAATGTTAAACCAATGACACAAACGCACTTATTGGATGCACATGATTGGTTAAAAACCCTAAATGGCTTAAAATAAGCCGAAGGATCACGAAAATGACCAAAATGTTAATCCACTGACACAAACGCACTTATTGGATGCACAAGATTGGTTAAAATCCCTAATTGGATTAGAATAAGCCTAGGGAGGACGAAAATGACCTAAATGTTAAACCAATGAATCAAACGCACTTATTGGATGCTCAAGATTGATTAAAAACCCTAATTGGATTAGAATAAGCCGAAGGATGACGAATATGACAGAAATATTAATCCAATGACACAAACCCACTTATTGCATGCATAATATTGCTTAAAAACCCTAATTGGATTAGATTAAGCGAAGGATGACGCAAATGACCTAAATGTTAATCCAATGACACAAACGCACTTATTGGATGCAAACGATTGGTTAAAAACCCTAATTGGATTATAATAAGACTAGGGAGGACGAAAATAACTTAAATGTTAAACCAACGACACAAGCGCACTTATTGGATCCACAAGATTGGTTAAAAACCCTAATTGGATTAGAATAAGCCTAGGTAGAACGAAAAATGATCTAAATGTTAATCCAATGACACAAACGCACTTATTGGATGCAGAAGATTGGTGAAAAACCCTAATTGGATTAGAAAAAGCCTAGCAAGGACGAAAATGACTTAAATGTTAAACCAATGAATCAAACGCACTTATTGGATGCACAAGATTGATTAAAAACCCTAATTGGATTAGAATAAGGTGAAGGATGACAAAAATGACCTAAATGTTGATCCAATGACACAAACGCACTTATTGGATGCATAACATTGCTTAAAAACCCTAATTGGATTAGAATAAGCCTAGGGAGGATGAAAATGACCTAAATATTAATCCAATGACACAAACGCACTTATTGGATGCACAAGATTGATTACAAACCCTAATTGGATTAGAATAAGCCGAAGGATGACGAAAATGACCTAATTGTTAATCCAATGACAGAAATGCACTTATTGGATGCATAAGATTGCTTAAAAACCCTAATTGGATTAGAATAAGCGAAGGATGACGAAAATGACCTAAATGTTAAACCAATGACACAAACTCATTTATTGGATGCAAACGATTGGTTAAAAACCCTAATTGGATTAGAATAAGACTAGGGAGGACAAAAATGACCTAAATGTTAAACCAATGACACAAACGCACTTATTGGATGCACAAGATTTGTTACAAACCCTAATTGGATTAGAATAAGCGTAGGTAGGACGATAATTATCTAAATGTTAATCCAATGACACAAACGCACTTATTGGATGCATAAGATTGGAGAAAAACCCTAACTGGATTAGAATAAGCCTAGGGACGACGAAAATGACTTAAATGTTAAACCAATGAATCAAACGCACTTATTGGATGCACAAGATTGATTAAAAACCCTAATTGGAATAGAATAAACCGAAGTATGACGAAAATGACCTAAATGTTAATCCAATGGCACAAACGCACGTATTGGATGCATAAGATTGCTTAAAAACCCTAATTGGATAAGAATAAGCGAAGGATGACAAAAATGACCTAAATGTTAATCCAATGACACAAGCGCACTTATTGGATGCAAACGATTAGTTAAAAACCCTAATTGGATTATAATAAGACTAGGGAGGACGAAAATAACCTAAATGTTAAACCAATGACACAAGCGCACTTATTGGATCCACAAGATTGGTTAAAAACCCTAATTGGATTAGAATAAGCCTAGGACGAACGAAAATGATCTAAATGTTAATCCAATGACATAAACGGACTTATTGGACGCAGAAGATTGGTGAAAAACCCTAATTGGATTAGAAAAAGTCTAGGGAGGACGAAAATGACATAGATGTTAAACCAATGAATCAAACGCACTTATTGGATGCACAAGATTGATTAAAAACCCTAATTGGATTAGAATAAGGTGAAGGATGACAAAAATGACCTATATGTTGATCCAATGACACAAACGCACTTATTGGATGCATAACATTGCTTAAAAACCCTAATTGGATTAGAATAAGACTAGGGAGGATGAAAATGACCTAAATGTTAATCCAATGACACAAACGCACTTATTGGATGCACAAGATTGATTACAAACCCTAATTGGATTAGAATAAGTCGAAGGATGACGAAAATGACCTAAATGTTAATCCACTGACACAAACACACTTATTGGATGCACAAGATTGGTTAAAATCCCTAATTGGATTAAAATAAGCCTAGGTAGGATGAAAATGACCTAAATGTTAAACCAATGAATCAAACGCACTTATTGGATGCACAAGATTGATTAAAAACCCTAATTGGATTAGAATAAGCCGAAGGATGACAAAAATGACCTAATTCTTAATCCAATGACAGAAACGCACTTATTGGATGCATAAGATTGCTTAAAAACCCTAATTGGATTAGAATAATCGACGAATAACGAAAATGACCTAAATATTAATCCAATCACACAAACTCACTTATTGGATGCAAACGATTGTTTAAAAACCCTAATTGGATTAGAATATGACTAGCGAGGACAAAATAAGACTAGGACGATAATTATCTAAATGTTAATCCAATGACACAAACGCACTTATTGGATGCATAAGATTGGTGAAAAACCCTAATTGGATTAGAATAAACCTAGGGACGATGAAAATGACCTAAATGTTAAACCAATAAATCAAACGCACTTATTGGATGCACCAGATTGATTAAAAACCCTAATTGGATTAGAATAAACCGAAGTATGACGAAAATGACCTAAATGTTAATCCAATGGCACAAACGCACTTATTGGATGCACAAGATTCGTTAAGCACCCTAATTGACTTAAAATAAGCCGAAGCATGACGAAAATGACCAAAATGTTAATCCACTGACACAAACGTACTTATTGGATGCACAAGATTGGTGAAAAACCCTAATTGGATTAGAACAAGCCTAGGGAGGACGAAAATGACCTAAATGTTAAACCAATGAATCAAACGCACTTAGTGTAAGCACAAGATTGATTAAAAACCCTAATTGGAATAGAATAAACCGAAGTATGACGAAAATGACCTAAATGTTAATCCAATGGCACAAACGCACGTATTGGATGCATAAGATTGCTTAAAAACCCTAATTGGATAAGAATAAGCGAAGGATGACAAAAATGACCTAAATGTTAATCCAATGACACAAGCGCACTTATTGGATGCAAACGATTAGTTAAAAACCCTAATTGGATTATAATAAGACTAGGGAGGACGAAAATAACCTAAATGTTAAACCAATGACACAAGCGCACTTATTGGATCCACAAGATTGGTTAAAAACCCTAATTGGATTAGAATAAGCCTAGGACGAACGAAAATGATCTAAATGTTAATCCAATGACATAAACGGACTTATTGGATGCAGAAGATTGGTGAAAAACCCTAATTGGATTAGAAAAAGCCTAGGGAGGACGAAAATGACTTAGATGTTAAACCAATGAATCAAACGCACTTATTGGATGCACAAGATTGATTAAACACCCTAATTGGATTAGAATAAGGTGAAGGATGACAAAAATGACCTATATGTTGATCCAATGACACAAACGCACTTATTGGATGCATAACTTTGCTTAAAAACCCTAATTGGATTAGAATAAGCCTAGGGAGGATGAAAATGACCTAAATATTAATCCAATGACACAAACGCACTTATTGGATGCACAAGATTGATTACAAACCCTAATTGGATTAGAATAAGCCGAAGGATGACGAAAATGACCTAATTGTTAATCCAATGACAGAGATGCACTTATTGGATGCATAAGATTGCTTAAAAACCCTAATTGGATTAGAATAAGCGAAGGATGACGAAAATGACCTAAATGTTAAACCAATGACACAAACTCATTTATTGGATGCAAACGATTGGTTAAAAACCCTAATTGGATTAGAATAAGACTAGGGAGGACAAAAATGACCTAAATGTTAAACCAATGACACAAAC
>JBBPBQ010000009.1:2214434-2235043 GCA_037974755.1 Cicer yamashitae | reverse complement strand
CACAAACGCACTATTGGATGCACAAGAATGGTTAAAATCCCTAATTGGAACAGAATAAGCAATCCCTAATTGGAATAGAATAAGCCTAGGGAGGACGAAAATGAGCTAAATGTTAAACCAATGAATCAAACGCACTTATTGGCTGCACAAGATTGATTAAAAACCCTAATTGGACTAGAATAAACCGAAGTATGACGAAAATGACCTAAATGTTAATCCAATGGCACAAACGCTCTTATAGGACGCACAAGATTGGCTAAAAACCTAATTGGATTAGACTAAGCCTAGGGAGGATGAAAATGACCTAAATGTTAAACCAATGACACAAACGCACTTATTGGATGCACAAGATTGGTTAAAATCCCTAATTGGGTCAGAATAAGCCTAGGGAAAATGAAAATGAACTAAATGTTAAACCAATGACACAAACGCACTTATTGGATGCACATGATTGGTTACAAACCCTAATTGGTTTAAAATAAGCCGAAGGATGACGAAAATGACCAAAATGTTAATCCACTTACACAAACGCACTTATTGGATGCACAAGATTGGTTAAAATCCCAAATTGGATTAGAATAAGCCTAGGGAGGACGAAAAATGAACTAAATGTTAAACCAATGACACAAACGCACCTTGTGGATGCACAAGATTGGTTAAAATCATTAATTGGGTTAGAATAAGCCTAGGGAGGATGAAAATGACCTAAATGTTAAACCAATGACACAAACGCACTTCTTGGATGCACATGATTGGTTCAAAACCCTAATTGGCTTAAAATAAGCCGAAGGATGACGAAAATGACCAAAATGTTAATCCACTGCACAAACACACTTATTGGATGCACAAGATTGGTTAAAATCCCTAATTGGATTAGAATAACCCTAGGGAGGACGAAAATGACCTAGATGTTAAACCAATGAATCGAACACACTTATTGGATGCACAAGATTGATTAAAAACGCTAATTGGATTAGAATAAGCCTAGGTAGGATGAAAATGACCTAAATAATCAACCAATGAATCAAACGCACTTATTGGATGCACAAGATCGATTAACAACCCTAAATGGATGAGTATAAGCCGAAGGACGACGAAAATGACCTAAATGTTAATCCAATGACACAAACGCACTTATTGGATGCATAACATTGCATAAAAACCCTACTTGGATTAAAATAAGCGGAGGATGACGAAAATGACCTAAATGTTAATCCAATGACACAAACTCACTTTTTGGATGTAAACGATTGGTTAAAAATCCCTAATTGGATTAGAATAAGACTAGGGAGGACAAAAATGACCTAAATGTTAAACCAATGACACAAACGCACTTATTGGATGCACAAGATTGATTAAAAACCCGAATTGGATGAGAATAAGCCGAAGGATGACGAAAATTACCGAAATGTTAATCCAATGACACAAACGCACTTATTGGATGCATAAGATTGCTTAAAAACCCTAATTGGATTATAATAAGACTAGGGAGGAAGAAAATAACCTAAATGTTAAACCAATGACACAAGCGCACTTATTGGATCCACAAGATTGGTTAAAAACCCTAATTGGATTAGAATAAGCCTAGGTCGAACGAAAATGATCTAAATGTTAATCCAATGACACAAAAAGACTTATTGGATGCAGAAGATTGGTGAAAAACCCTAATTGGATTAGAATAAGCCTAGGGAGGACGAAAATGACCTAAATGTTAAACCAATGTCACAAACGCACTTACTGGATGCACTAGAATGGTTAAAAACCAAATTGGATTAGAATAAACCGAAGTATGACGAAAATGACATAAATGTTAATCCAATGGCACAAACGCACTTATTGAATGCACAAGATTGGCTAAAAACCCTAATTGGATTAGAATAAGCCTAAGGAGGACGAAAAATGAACTAAATGTTAAACCAATGACACAAACGCACCTTGTGGATGCACAAGATTGGTTAAAATCCCTAATTGGGTTAGAATAAGCCTAGGGAGGATGAAAATGACCTAAATGTTAAACCAATGACACAAACGCACTTCTTGGATGCACATGATTGGTTCAAAACCCTAATTGGCTTAAAATAAGCCGAAGGATGACGAAAATGACCAAAATGTTAATCCACTGCACAAACACACTTATTGGATGCACAAGATTGGTTAAAATCCCTAATTGGATTAGAATAACCCTAGGGAGGACGAAAATGACCTAGATGTTAAACCAATGAATCGAACACACTTATTGGATGCACAAGATTGATTAAAAACGCTAATTGGATTAGAATAAGCCTAGGTAGGATGAAAATGACCTAAATAATCAACCAATGAATCAAACGCACTTATTGGATGCACAAGATCGATTAACAACCCTAAATGGATGAGTATAAGCCGAAGGACGACGAAAATGACCTAAATGTTAATCCAATGACACAAACGCACTTATTGGATGCATAACATTGCATAAAAACCCTACTTGGATTAAAATAAGCGGAGGATGACGAAAATGACCTAAATGTTAATCCAATGACACAAACTCACTTTTTGGATGTAAACGATTGGTTAAAAATCCCTAATTGGATTAGAATAAGACTAGGGAGGACAAAAATGACCTAAATGTTAAACCAATGACACAAACGCACTTATTGGATGCACAAGATTGATTAAAAACCCGAATTGGATGAGAATAAGCCGAAGGATGACGAAAATTACCGAAATGTTAATCCAATGACACAAACGCACTTATTGGATGCATAAGATTGCTTAAAAACCCTAATTGGATTATAATAAGACTAGGGAGGAAGAAAATAACCTAAATGTTAAACCAATGACACAAGCGCACTTATTGGATCCACAAGATTGGTTAAAAACCCTAATTGGATTAGAATAAGCCTAGGTCGAACGAAAATGATCTAAATGTTAATCCAATGACACAAAAAGACTTATTGGATGCAGAAGATTGGTGAAAAACCCTAATTGGATTAGAATAAGCCTAGGGAGGACGAAAATGACCTAAATGTTAAACCAATGTCACAAACGCACTTACTGGATGCACTAGAATGGTTAAAAACCAAATTGGATTAGAATAAACCGAAGTATGACGAAAATGACATAAATGTTAATCCAATGGCACAAACGCACTTATTGAATGCACAAGATTGGCTAAAAACCCTAATTGGATTAGAATAAGCCTAAGGAGGACGAAAAATGAACTAAATGTTAAACCAATGACACAAACGCACCTTGTGGATGCACAAGATTGGTTAAAATCCCTAATTGGGTTAGAATAAGCCTAGGGAGGATGAAAATGACCTAAATGTTAAACCAATGACACAAACGCACTTCTTGGATGCACATGATTGGTTCAAAACCCTAATTGGCTTAAAATAAGCCGAAGGATGACGAAAATGACCAAAATGTTAATCCACTGCACAAACACACTTATTGGATGCACAAGATTGGTTAAAATCCCTAATTGGATTAGAATAACCCTAGGGAGGACGAAAATGACCTAGATGTTAAACCAATGAATCGAACACACTTATTGGATGCACAAGATTGATTAAAAACGCTAATTGGATTAGAATAAGCCTAGGTAGGATGAAAATGACCTAAATAATCAACCAATGAATCAAACGCACTTATTGGATGCACAAGATCGATTAACAACCCTAAATGGATGAGTATAAGCCGAAGGACGACGAAAATGACCTAAATGTTAATCCAATGACACAAACGCACTTATTGGATGCATAACATTGCATAAAAACCCTACTTGGATTAAAATAAGCGGAGGATGACGAAAATGACCTAAATGTTAATCCAATGACACAAACTCACTTTTTGGATGTAAACGATTGGTTAAAAATCCCTAATTGGATTAGAATAAGACTAGGGAGGACAAAAATGACCTAAATGTTAAACCAATGACACAAACGCACTTATTGGATGCACAAGATTGATTAAAAACCCGAATTGGATGAGAATAAGCCGAAGGATGACGAAAATTACCGAAATGTTAATCCAATGACACAAACGCACTTATTGGATGCATAAGATTGCTTAAAAACCCTAATTGGATTATAATAAGACTAGGGAGGAAGAAAATAACCTAAATGTTAAACCAATGACACAAGCGCACTTATTGGATCCACAAGATTGGTTAAAAACCCTAATTGGATTAGAATAAGCCTAGGTCGAACGAAAATGATCTAAATGTTAATCCAATGACACAAACAGACTTATTGGATGCAGAAGATTGGTGAAAAACCCTAATTGGATTAGAACAAGCCTAGGGAGGCAAAAATGACCTAAATGTTAAACCAATGTCACAAACGCACTTATTGGATGCACTAGAATGGTTAAAAACCCAAATTGGATTAGAATAAACCGAAGTATGACGAAAATGACCAAAATGTTAATCCAATGGCACAAACGCACTTATTGGATGCACAAGATTTGCTAAAAACCCTAATTGGAACAGAATAAGCCTAGGGAGGACGAAAAATGACCTAAATGTTGAACCAATGACGCAAACGCACTTAATGGATGCACAAGATTGGTTAAAATCCCTAATTGGGTTAGAATAAGCCTACGGAGGATGAAAATGACCTAAATGCTAAACCAATGACACAAACGCACTTATTGGATGCAGATGATTAGTTCAAAACCCTAATTGGCTTAAAATAAGCCGAAGGATGACGAAAATGACCAAAATGTTAATCCACTGACACAAACACACTTATTGGATGCACAAGATTGGTTAAAATCCTTAATTGGATTAGAATGAGCCTAGGGGGGACGAAAATGACCTAAATGTTAAATCAATGAATCAAACGCACTTATTGGATGCACAAGATTGATTAAAAACCCTAATTGGATTAGAATAAGCCGAAGGATTACGAAAATAACCTAAATGTTAATCCAATGAGACAAACGCGCTTATTAGATGCATAAGATTGTATAAAAACCCTAATTGGATTAGAATAAGCGAAGGATGACAAAAATGACCTAAATGATAAACCAATGACACAAACGCACTTATTGGATGCACATGATTGGTTAAAAACCTTAATTGGCTTAGAATAAGTCGAAGGATGACGAAAATGACCTAAATTTTAACCCACTGACACAAACACACTTATTGGATGCACAAGATTGCTTAAAAACCCTAATTGGATTAGAATAAGCGAAGGATGACGAAAATGACCTAAATGTTATCCCAATGACACAAACTCACTTATTGGATGCAAACGATTGGTTAAAAACCCTAATTGGATTAGAATAAGACTAGGGAGGACAAAAATGACCTAAATGTTAATCCACTGACACAAACGCACTTAATGGATGCATAAGATTGCTTAAAAACCCTAATTGGATTAGAATAAGCCTAGGGAGAATGAAAATGACCTAAATGTTAATCCAATGACACAAACACACTTATTGGATGCACAAGATTGATTACAAACCTTAATTGGATTAGAATAAGCCGAAGGATAACGATAATTATCTAAATGTTAATCTAATGACACAAACGCACTTATTGGATGCATAAGATTGGTGAAAAACCCTAATTGTATTAGAATAAGCCTAGGGACAACGATAATGACCTAAATGTTAAACCAATGAATCAAACGTATTTATTGGATGCACAAGATTGATTAAAAACCCTAATTGGATTAGAATAAACCGAAGTATGACGAAAATGACCTAAATGTTAATCCAATGGCACAAACGCACTTATTGGATGCACAAGATTGGTTAAAAACCCTAATTAGCTTAAAATAAGCCGAAGCATGACGAAAAGTACCAAAATGTTAATCCTCTAACACAGACGCAGTTACTGGATGCACAAGATTGGTTAAAATCCCTAATTGGAATAGAATAAGCAATCCCTAATTGGATTAGAATAAGCCTAGGGAGGACGAAAACGACCTAAATGTTAAACCAATGAATCAAACGCACTTATTGGATGCACAAGATTGATTAAAAACCCTAATTGGATTAGGATAAGCCGAAGGATGACGAAAATGACCTAAATGTTAATCCAATGACACAAACGCACTTAATGGATGCATAAGATTGCTTAAAAACCCTTATTGGATTAGAATAAGCCTAGGGAGGATGAAAATTACCTAAATGTTAATCCAACGACACAAACGCACTTATTGGATGCACAAGATTGATTAAAAACCCTAATTGGATTAGAATAAGCTGAAGGATGACGAAAATGACCTAAATGTTAATCCAATGACACAAACGTACTTATTGGATGCATAAGATTGCTTAAAAACCCTAATTGGGTAAGAATAAGCATAGGGAGGATGAAAATGACCTAAATGTTAATCCAATGACACAAACGCACTTATTGGATGCACATGATTGGTTAAAAACCCTAATTGGCTTAAAATAAGCCGAAGGATGACGAAAACGACCAAAATGTTAATCCACTGACACAAACGCACTTATTGGATGCACAAGATTGGTTAAAATCCCTAATTGGATTAGAATAAGCCTAAGGAGGACGAAAATGACCTAAATGTTAAACCGATGAATCAAACGCACTTATTGGATGCTCAAGATTAACTAAATACCCTAATTGGATTAGAATAAGCCGAAGGATGACGAAAATGACCTAAATATTAATCCAATGACACAAACCCACTTATTGGATGCATAATATTGCTTAAAAACCCTAATTGGATTAGATTAAGCGAAGGATGACGAAAATGACCTAAATGTTAATCCAATGACACAAACGCACTTATTGGATGCATAAGATTGCTTAAAAACCCTAATTGGATTAGAATAAGCCTAGGGAGAATGAAAATGACCTTAATGTTAATCCAAGGACACAAACGCACTTATTGGATGCACAAGATTGATTACAAACCCTAATTGGATTAGAATAAGCCGAAGGATGACGAAAATGACCTAAATGTTAATCCACTAACACAAACACACTTATTGGATGCACAAGATTGGTTAAAATGCCTAACTGGATTAAAATAAGCCTATGTAGGACGAAAATGACCTAAATGTTAAACCAATGAATCAAACGCATTTATTGGATGCACAAGATTGATTAAAAACCCTAATTGGATTAGAATAAGCCGAAGGATGACGAAAATGACCTAATTGTTAATCTAATGACACAAACGCACTTATTGGATGCATAACATTCCTTAAAAACCCTAATTGGATTAGAATAATCGAAGGATGACGAAAATGACCTAAATGTTAATCCAATGACACAAACTCACTTATTGGATGCAAACGATTGGTTAAGAACCCTAATTGGATTAGAATAAGACTAAGGAGGAAAAATATGACCAAAATGTTAAACCAATGACACAAACGCACTTATAAGATGCACAAGATTTGTTACAAACACTAATTGGATTGGAATAAGCCTAGGTATGACGATAATTATCTAAATGTTAATCCAATGACACAAACGCACTTATTGGATGCATAAGATTGGTGAAAAACCCTAATTGGATTAGAATAAGCATAGGGACGACGAAAATAACCTAAATGTTAAACCAATGAATCAAACGCACTTATTGGATGCACAAGATTGATTAAAAACCCTAATTGGATTAGGATAAGCCGAAGGATGACGAAAATGACCTAAATGTTAATCCAATGACACAAACGCACTTAATGGATGCATAAGATTGCTTAAAAACCCTTATTGGATTAGAATAAGGCTAGGGAGGATGAAAATGACCTAAATGTTAATCCAACGACACAAACACACTTATTGGATGCACAAGATTGGTTAAAATCCCTAATTGGATTAAAATAAGCCTAGGTAGGACGAAAATCACCTAAATGTTAAACCAATGAATCCAACGGACTTATTGGATGCACAAGATTCATTAAAAACCCTAATTGGATTAGAATAAGCCGAAGGATGACGAAAATGACCTAAATGTTAATCCAATGACACAAACGTACTTATTGGATGCATAAGAATGCTTAAAAACCCTAATTGGGTAAGAATAAGCATAGGGAGGATGAAAATGACCTGAATGTTAATCCAATGACACAAACGCACTTATTGGATGCACATGATTGGTTAAAAACCCTAATTGGCTTAAAATAAGCCGAAGGATGACGAAAATGACCAAAATGTTAATCCACTGACACAAACGCACTTATTGGATGCACAAGATTGGTTAAAATCCCTAATTGGATTAGAATAAGCCTAGGGAGGACAAAAATGACCTAAATGTTAAACCAATGAATCAAATGCACTTATTGGATGCTCAAGATTGATTAAATACCCTAATTGGATTAGAATAAGCCGAAGGATGACGAAAATGACCTAAATATTAATCCAATGACACAAACCCGCTTATTGGATGCATAATATTGCTTAAAAACCCTAATTGGATTAGATTAAGCGAAGGATGACGAAAATGACATAAATGTTAATCCAATGACACAAACGCACTTATTGGATGCATAAGATTGCTTAAAAACCCTAATTGGATTAGAATAAGCCTAGGGAGAATGAAAATGACCTAAATGTTAATCCAATGACACAAACGCACTTATTGGATGCATAAGATTCCTTAAAAACCCTAATTGGATTAGAATAATCGAAGGATGACGAAAATGACCTAAATGTTAATCCAATGACACAAACTCACTTATTGGATGCAAACGATTGGTTAAAAACCCTAATTGGATTAGAATAAGACTAGGGAGGACAAAAATGACCTAAATGTTAAACCATTGACACAAATGCACTTATTGGATGCACAAGATTTGTTACAAACCCTTATTGGATTAGAATAAGCCTAGGTATGACGATAACCATCTAAATGTTAATCCAATGGCACAAACGCACTTATTGGATGCACAAGATTGGTTAGAAACCCTAATTGGCTTAAAATAAGCCGAAGCATGAAGAAAATGACCAAAATGTTAATCCTCTAACACAAACGCAGTTATTGGATGCACAAGATTGGTTAAAATCCCTAATTGGAATAGAATAAGCAATCCCTAGTTGGAATAGAATAAGCCTAGGGAGGACGAAAATGATCTAAATGTTAAACCAATGAATCAAACGCACTTATTGGATGCACAAGATTGATTAAAAACCCTAATTGGATTAGGATAAGCCGAAGGATGACGAAAATGACCAAAATGTTAATCCAATGACACAACGTACTTATTGGATGCATAAGATTGCTTAAAAACCCTAATTGGATTAGAATAAGCCTAGGCAGAACGAAAATGATCTAAATGTTAATCCAATGACACAAACGCACTTATTGGATGCAGAAGATTGGTGAAAAACCCTAATTGGATTACAATAAGCCTAGGGAGGACGAAAATGACCTAAATGTTAAACCAATGTCACAAACGCACTTATTGGATGCACAAGATTGGCTAAAAACCCTAATTAGATTAGAATAATCCTAGGGAGGATGAAAATGACCTAAATGTTAAACCAATGACTCAAACGCACTTATTGGATACACAAGATTGGTTAAAATCCCTAATTGGATTAGAACAAGCCTAGGGAGGAAGAAAATGACCTAAATGTTAAACCAATGAATCAAACGCACTTATTGGATGCACAAGGTTGATTAAAACCCCTAATTGGATTAGAATAAGCCGAAGAATGACGAAAAAGACCTAAATGTTAATCCAATGACACAAACGCACTTATTGGATGCATAAGATTGCTTAAAAACCCTAATTGGATAAGAATAAGCGAAGGATCACAAAAATGACCTAAATGTTAATCCAATGAATCAAACGCACTTATTGGATGCACAACATTGATTGAAAACCCTAATTGGATTAGAATAAGCCGAAGGATGACGAAAATGACGTAAATGTTAATCCAATGACACAAACGCACTTGTAGGATGCATAAGATTGCTTAAAAACCCTAATTGGATAAGAATAAGCGAAGGATGACAAAAATGACCTAAATGTTAATCCAATGACACAAACGCACTTATTGGATGCAAACGATTGGTTAAAAACCCTAATTGGATTATAATAAGACTACGGAGGAAGAAAATAACCTAAATGTTAAACCAATGACACAAAAGCACTTACTGGATGCACTAGAATGGTTAAAAACCCAAATTGGATTAGAATAAACCGAAGTATGACGAAAATGACCTAAATGTTAATCCAATGGCACAAAAGCTCTTATTGGATGCACAAGATTGGCTAAAAACCCTTATTGGATTAGAATAAGCCTAGGGAGGACGAAAAATGACCTAAATGTTAAACCAATGACACAAACGCACTTATTGGATGCACAAGATTTGTTACAAACCGTAATTGGATTAGAATAAGCCTAGGTAGGATGATAATTATCTAAATGTTAATCCAATGACACAAACGCACTTAATGGATGCACAAGATTGGCTAAAAACCCTAATTGGATTAGAATAAGCCTAAGGAGGACGAAAATGACCTAAATGTTAAACCGATGAATCAAACGCACTTATTGGATGCTCAAGATTAACTAAATACCCTAATTGGATTAGAATAAGCCGAAGGATGACGAAAATGACCTAAATATTAATCCAATGACACAAACCCACTTATTGGATGCATAATATTGCTTAAAAACCCTAATTGGATTAGATTAAGCGAAGGATGACGAAAATGACCTAAATGTTAATCCAATGACACAAACGCACTTATTGGATGCATAAGATTGCTTAAAAACCCTAATTGGATTAGAATAAGCCTAGGGAGAATGAAAATGACCTTAATGTTAATCCAAGGACACAAACGCACTTATTGGATGCACAAGATTGATTACAAACCCTAATTGGATTAGAATAAGCCGAAGGATGACGAAAATGACCTAAATGTTAATCCACTAACACAAACACACTTATTGGATGCACAAGATTGGTTAAAATGCCTAACTGGATTAAAATAAGCCTATGTAGGACGAAAATGACCTAAATGTTAAACCAATGAATCAAACGCATTTATTGGATGCACAAGATTGATTAAAAACCCTAATTGGATTAGAATAAGCCGAAGGATGACGAAAATGACCTAATTGTTAATCTAATGACACAAACGCACTTATTGGATGCATAACATTCCTTAAAAACCCTAATTGGATTAGAATAATCGAAGGATGACGAAAATGACCTAAATGTTAATCCAATGACACAAACTCACTTATTGGATGCAAACGATTGGTTAAGAACCGTAATTGGATTAGAATAAGACTAAGGAGGAAAAATATGACCAAAATGTTAAACCAATGACACAAACGCACTTATAAGATGCACAAGATTTGTTACAAACACTAATTGGATTGGAATAAGCCTAGGTATGACGATAATTATCTAAATGTTAATCCAATGACACAAACGCACTTATTGGATGCATAAGATTGGTGAAAAACCCTAATTGGATTAGAATAAGCATAGGGACGACGAAAATAACCTAAATGTTAAACCAATGAATCAAACGCACTTATTGGATGCACAAGATTGATTAAAAACCCTAATTGGATTAGGATAAGCCGAAGGATGACGAAAATGACCTAAATGTTAATCCAATGACACAAACGCACTTAATGGATGCATAAGATTGCTTAAAAACCCTTATTGGATTAGAATAAGGCTAGGGAGGATGAAAATGACCTAAATGTTAATCCAACGACACAAACACACTTATTGGATGCACAAGATTGGTTAAAATCCCTAATTGGATTAAAATAAGCCTAGGTAGGACGAAAATCACCTAAATGTTAAACCAATGAATCCAACGGACTTATTGGATGCACAAGATTCATTAAAAACCCTAATTGGATTAGAATAAGCCGAAGGATGACGAAAATGACCTAAATGTTAATCCAATGACACAAACGTACTTATTGGATGCATAAGAATGCTTAAAAACCCTAATTGGGTAAGAATAAGCATAGGGAGGATGAAAATGACCTGAATGTTAATCCAATGACACAAACGCACTTATTGGATGCACATGATTGGTTAAAAACCCTAATTGGCTTAAAATAAGCCGAAGGATGACGAAAATGACCAAAATGTTAATCCACTGACACAAACGCACTTATTGGATGCACAAGATTGGTTAAAATCCCTAATTGGATTAGAATAAGCCTAGGGAGGACAAAAATGACCTAAATGTTAAACCAATGAATCAAATGCACTTATTGGATGCTCAAGATTGATTAAATACCCTAATTGGATTAGAATAATCGAAGGATGACGAAAATGACCTAAATGTTAATCCAATGACACAAACTCACTTATTGGATGCAAACGATTGGTTAAAAACCCTAATTGGATTAGAATAAGACTAGGGAGGACAAAAATGACCTAAATGTTAAACCATTGACACAAATGCACTTATTGGATGCACAAGATTTGTTACAAACCCTTATTGGATTAGAATAAGCCTAGGTATGACGATAACCATCTAAATGTTAATCCAATGGCACAAACGCACTTATTGGATGCACAAGATTGGTTAGAAACACTAATTGGCTTAAAATAAGCCGAAGCATGAAGAAAATGACCAAAATGTTAATCCTCTAACACAAACGCAGTTATTGGATGCACAAGATTGGTTAAAATCCCTAATTGGAATAGAATAAGCAATCCCTAGTTGGAATAGAATAAGCCTAGGGAGGACGAAAATGATCTAAATGTTAAACCAATGAATCAAACGCACTTATTGGATGCACAAGATTGATTAAAAACCCTAATTGGATTAGGATAAGCCGAAGGATGACGAAAATGACCAAAATGTTAATCCAATGACACAACGTACTTATTGGATGCATAAGATTGCTTAAAAACCCTAATTGGATTAGAATAAGCCTAGGCAGAACGAAAATGATCTAAATGTTAATCCAATGACACAAACGCACTTATTGGATGCAGAAGATTGGTGAAAAACCCTAATTGGATTACAATAAGCCTAGGGAGGACGAAAATGACCTAAATGTTAAACCAATGTCACAAACGCACTTATTGGATGCACAAGATTGGCTAAAAACCCTAATTAGATTAGAATAATCCTAGGGAGGATGAAAATGACCTAAATGTTAAACCAATGACTCAAACGCACTTATTGGATACACAAGATTGGTTAAAATCCCTAATTGGATTAGAACAAGCCTAGGGAGGAAGAAAATGACCTAAATGTTAAACCAATGAATCAAACGCACTTATTGGATGCACAAGGTTGATTAAAACCCCTAATTGGATTAGAATAAGCCGAAGAATGACGAAAAAGACCTAAATGTTAATCCAATGACACAAACGCACTTATTGGATGCATAAGATTGCTTAAAAACCCTAATTGGATAAGAATAAGCGAAGGATCACAAAAATGACCTAAATGTTAATCCAATGAATCAAACGCACTTATTGGATGCACAACATTGATTGAAAACCCTAATTGGATTAGAATAAGCCGAAGGATGACGAAAATGACGTAAATGTTAATCCAATGACACAAACGCACTTGTAGGATGCATAAGATTGCTTAAAAACCCTAATTGGATAAGAATAAGCGAAGGATGACAAAAATGACCTAAATGTTAATCCAATGACACAAACGCACTTATTGGATGCAAACGATTGGTTAAAAACCCTAATTGGATTATAATAAGACTACGGAGGAAGAAAATAACCTAAATGTTAAACCAATGACACAAAAGCACTTACTGGATGCACTAGAATGGTTAAAAACCCAAATTGGATTAGAATAAACCGAAGTATGACGAAAATGACCTAAATGTTAATCCAATGGCACAAAAGCTCTTATTGGATGCACAAGATTGGCTAAAAACCCTTATTGGATTAGAATAAGCCTAGGGAGGACGAAAAATGACCTAAATGTTAAACCAATGACACAAACGCACTTATTGGATGCACAAGATTTGTTACAAACCGTAATTGGATTAGAATAAGCCTAGGTAGGATGATAATTATCTAAATGTTAATCCAATGACACAAACGCACTTAATGGATGCACAAGATTGGCTAAAAACCCTAATTGGATTAGAATAAGCCTAAGGAGGACGAAAATGACCTAAATGTTAAACCGATGAATCAAACGCACTTATTGGATGCTCAAGATTAACTAAATACCCTAATTGGATTAGAATAAGCCGAAGGATGACGAAAATGACCTAAATATTAATCCAATGACACAAACCCACTTATTGGATGCATAATATTGCTTAAAAACCCTAATTGGATTAGATTAAGCGAAGGATGACGAAAATGACCTAAATGTTAATCCAATGACACAAACGCACTTATTGGATGCATAAGATTGCTTAAAAACCCTAATTGGATTAGAATAAGCCTAGGGAGAATGAAAATGACCTTAATGTTAATCCAAGGACACAAACGCACTTATTGGATGCACAAGATTGATTACAAACCCTAATTGGATTAGAATAAGCCGAAGGATGACGAAAATGACCTAAATGTTAATCCACTAACACAAACACACTTATTGGATGCACAAGATTGGTTAAAATGCCTAACTGGATTAAAATAAGCCTATGTAGGACGAAAATGACCTAAATGTTAAACCAATGAATCAAACGCATTTATTGGATGCACAAGATTGATTAAAAACCCTAATTGGATTAGAATAAGCCGAAGGATGACGAAAATGACCTAATTGTTAATCTAATGACACAAACGCACTTATTGGATGCATAACATTCCTTAAAAACCCTAATTGGATTAGAATAATCGAAGGATGACGAAAATGACCTAAATGTTAATCCAATGACACAAACTCACTTATTGGATGCAAACGATTGGTTAAGAACCCTAATTGGATTAGAATAAGACTAAGGAGGAAAAATATGACCAAAATGTTAAACCAATGACACAAACGCACTTATAAGATGCACAAGATTTGTTACAAACACTAATTGGATTGGAATAAGCCTAGGTATGACGATAATTATCTAAATGTTAATCCAATGACACAAACGCACTTATTGGATGCATAAGATTGGTGAAAAACCCTAATTGGATTAGAATAAGCATAGGGACGACGAAAATAACCTAAATGTTAAACCAATGAATCAAACGCACTTATTGGATGCACAAGATTGATTAAAAACCCTAATTGGATTAGGATAAGCCGAAGGATGACGAAAATGACCTAAATGTTAATCCAATGACACAAACGCACTTAATGGATGCATAAGATTGCTTAAAAACCCTTATTGGATTAGAATAAGGCTAGGGAGGATGAAAATGACCTAAATGTTAATCCAACGACACAAACACACTTATTGGATGCACAAGATTGGTTAAAATCCCTAATTGGATTAAAATAAGCCTAGGTAGGACGAAAATCACCTAAATGTTAAACCAATGAATCCAACGGACTTATTGGATGCACAAGATTCATTAAAAACCCTAATTGGATTAGAATAAGCCGAAGGATGACGAAAATGACCTAAATGTTAATCCAATGACACAAACGTACTTATTGGATGCATAAGAATGCTTAAAAACCCTAATTGGGTAAGAATAAGCATAGGGAGGATGAAAATGACCTAAATGTTAATCCAATGACACAAACGCACTTATTGGATGCACATGATTGGTTAAAAACCCTAATTGGCTTAAAATAAGCCGAAGGATGACGAAAATGACCAAAATGTTAATCCACTGACACAAACGCACTTATTGGATGCACAAGATTGGTTAAAATCCCTAATTGGATTAGAATAAGCCTAGGGAGGACAAAAATGACCTAAATGTTAAACCAATGAATCAAATGCACTTATTGGATGCTCAAGATTGATTAAATACCCTAATTGGATTAGAATAAGCCGAAGGATGACGAAAATGACCTAAATATTAATCCAATGACACAAACCCGCTTATTGGATGCATAATATTGCTTAAAAACCCTAATTGGATTAGATTAAGCGAAGGATGACGAAAATGACATAAATGTTAATCCAATGACACAAACGCACTTATTGGATGCATAAGATTGCTTAAAAACCCTAATTGGATTAGAATAAGCCTAGGGAGAATGAAAATGACCTAAATGTTAATCCAATGACACAAACGCACTTATTGGATGCATAAGATTCCTTAAAAACCCTAATTGGATTAGAATAATCGAAGGATGACGAAAATGACCTAAATGTTAATCCAATGACACAAACTCACTTATTGGATGCAAACGATTGGTTAAAAACCCTAATTGGATTAGAATAAGACTAGGGAGGACAAAAATGACCTAAATGTTAAACCATTGACACAAATGCACTTATTGGATGCACAAGATTTGTTACAAACCCTTATTGGATTAGAATAAGCCTAGGTATGACGATAACCATCTAAATGTTAATCCAATGGCACAAACACACTTATTGGATGCACAAGATTGGTTAGAAACACTAATTGGCTTAAAATAAGCCGAAGCATGAAGAAAATGACCAAAATGTTAATCCTCTAACACAAACGCAGTTATTGGATGCACAAGATTGGTTAAAATCCCTAATTGGAATAGAATAAGCAATCCCTAGTTGGAATAGAATAAGCCTAGGGAGGACGAAAATGATCTAAATGTTAAACCAATGAATCAAACGCACTTATTGGATGCACAAGATTGATTAAAAACCCTAATTGGATTAGGATAAGCCGAAGGATGACGAAAATGACCAAAATGTTAATCCAATGACACAACGTACTTATTGGATGCATAAGATTGCTTAAAAACCCTAATTGGATTAGAATAAGCCTAGGCAGAACGAAAATGATCTAAATGTTAATCCAATGACACAAACGCACTTATTGGATGCAGAAGATTGGTGAAAAACCCTAATTGGATAACAATAAGCCTAGGGAGGACGAAAATGACCTAAATGTTAAACCAATGTCACAAACGCACTTATTGGATGCACAAGATTGGCTAAAAACCCTAATTAGATTAGAATAATCCTAGGGAGGATGAAAATGACCTAAATGTTAAACCAATGACTCAAACGCACTTATTGGATACACAAGATTGGTTAAAATCCCTAATTGGATTAGAACAAGCCTACGGAGGAAGAAAATGACCTAAATGTTAAACCAATGAATCAAACGCACTTATTGGATGCACAAGGTTGATTAAAACCCCTAATTGGATTAGAATAAGCCGAAGAATGACGAAAAAGACCTAAATGTTAATCCAATGACACAAACGCACTTATTGGATGCATAAGATTGCTTAAAAACCCTAATTGGATAAGAATAAGCGAAGGATCACAAAAATGACCTAAATGTTAATCCAATGAATCAAACGCACTTATTGGATGCACAACATTGATTGAAAACCCTAATTGGATTAGAATAAGCCGAAGGATGACGAAAATGACGTAAATGTTAATCCAATGACACAAACGCACTTGTAGGATGCATAAGATTGCTTAAAAACCCTAATTGGATAAGAATAAGCGAAGGATGACAAAAATGACCTAAATGTTAATCCAATGACACAAACGCACTTATTGGATGCAAACGATTGGTTAAAAACCCTAATTGGATTATAATAAGACTACGGAGGAAGAAAATAACCTAAATGTTAAACCAATGATACAAAAGCACTTACTGGATGCACTAGAATGGTTAAAAACCCAAATTGGATTAGAATAAACCGAAGTATGACGAAAATGACCTAAATGTTAATCCAATGGCACAAAAGCTCTTATTGGATGCACAAGATTGGCTAAAAACCCTTATTGGATTAGAATAAGCCTAGGGAGGACGAAAAATGACCTAAATTTTAAACCAATGACACAAACGCACTTATTGGATGCACAAGATTGGTTAAAATTCCTAATTGGGTTAGAATAAGCCTACGGAGGATGAAAATGACCTAAATGTTAAACCAATGACACAAACGCACTTATTGGATGCACATGATTGGTTCAAAACCCTAATTCGCTTAAAATAAGCCGAAGGATGACGAAAATGACCAAAATGTTAATCCACTGACACAAACACACTTATTGGATGCACAACATTGGTTAAAATCCCTAATTGGATTACAATAAGCCTAGGGAGGACGAAAATGACCTAGATGTTAAACCAATGAATCGAACGCACTTATTGGATGCACAAGATTGATAAAAAACCCTAATTGGATTAGAATAAGCCGCAGGATGACGAAAATAACCTAAATGTTAATCCAATGAGACAAACGCACTTATTAGATGGATAAGATTGCTTAAAAACCCTAATTGGATTAGAATAAGCCTAGGTAGAACGAAAATGACCTAAATGTTCAACCAATGAATCAAACGCACTTATTGGATGCACAAGATTGATTAAAAACCCTAATTGGATAAGAATAAGCGAAGGATGACAAAAATTACCTAAATGTTAATCCAATGACACAAACGCACTTATTGGATGCACATGATTGGTTAAAAACCCTAATTGGCTTAAAATAAGCCGAAGGATGACGAAAATGACCAAAATGTTAATCCACTGACACAAACGCACTTATTGGATGCACAAGATTGGTTAAAATCCCTAATTGGATTAGAATAAGCCTAGGGAGGACAAAAATGACCTAAATGTTAAACCAATGAATCAAATGCACTTATTGGATGCTCAAGATTGATTAAATACCCTAATTGGATTAGAATAAGCCGAAGGATGACGAAAATGACCTAAATATTAATCCAATGACACAAACCCGCTTATTGGATGCATAATATTGCTTAAAAACCCTAATTGGATTAGATTAAGCGAAGGATGACGAAAATGACATAAATGTTAATCCAATGACACAAACGCACTTATTGGATGCATAAGATTGCTTAAAAACCCTAATTGGATTAGAATAAGCCTAGGGAGAATGAAAATGACCTAAATGTTAATCCAATGACACAAACGCACTTATTGGATGCATAAGATTCCTTAAAAACCCTAATTGGATTAGAATAATCGAAGGATGACGAAAATGACCTAAATGTTATTCCAATGACACAAACTCACTTATTGGATGCAAACGATTGGTTAAAAACCCTAATTGGATTAGAATAAGACTAGGGAGGACAAAAATGACCTAAATGTTAAACCATTGACACAAATGCACTTATTGGATGCACAAGATTTGTTACAAACCCTTATTGGATTAGAATAAGCCTAGGTATGACGATAACCATCTAAATGTTAATCCAATGGCACAAACGCACTTATTGGATGCACAAGATTGGTTAGAAACCCTAATTGGCTTAAAATAAGCCGAAGCATGAAGAAAATGACCAAAATGTTAATCCTCTAACACAAACGCAGTTATTGGATGCACAAGATTGGTTAAAATCCCTAATTGGAATAGAATAAGCAATCCCTAATTGGAATAGAATAAGCCTAGGGAGGACGAAAATGACCTAAATGTTAAACCAATGAATCAAACGCACTTATTGGATGCACAAGATTGATTAAAAACCCTAATTGGATTAGGATAAGCCGAAGGATGACGAAAATGACCAAAATGTTAATCCAATGACACAACGTACTTATTGGATGCATAAGATTGCTTAAAAACCCTAATTGGATTAGAATAAGCCTAGGTAGAACGAAAATGATCTAAATGTTAATCCAATGACACAAACGCACTTATTGGATGCAGAAGATTGGTGAAAAACCCTAATTGGATTACAATAAGCCTAGGGAGGACGAAAATGACCTAAATGTTAAACCAATGTCACAAACGCACTTATTGGATGCACAAGATTGGCTAAAAACCCTAATTAGATTAGAATAATCCTAGGGAGGATGAAAATGACCTAAATGTTAAACCAATGACTCAAACGCACTTATTGGATACACAAGATTGGTTAAAATCCCTAATTGGATTAGAACAAGCCTAGGGAGGAAGAAAATGACCTAAATGTTAAACCAATGAATCAAACGCACTTATTGGATGCACAAGGTTGATTAAAACCCCTAATTGGATTAGAATAAGCCGAAGAATGACGAAAAAGACCTAAATGTTAATCCAATGACACAAACGCACTTATTGGATGCATAAGATTGCTTAAAAACCCTAATTGGATAAGAATAAGCAAAGGATCACAAAAATGACCTAAATGTTAATCCAATGAATCAAACGCACTTATTGGATGCACAACATTGATTGAAAACCCTAATTGGATTAGAATAAGCCGAAGGATGACAAAAATGACGTAAATGTAAATCCAATGACACAAACGCACTTGTTGGATGCATAAGATTGCTTAAAAACCCTAATTGGATAAGAATAAGCGAAGGATGACAAAAATGACCTAAATGTTAATCCAATGACACAAACGCACTTATTGGATGCAAACGATTGGTTAAAAACCCTAATTGGATTATAATAAGACTACGGAGGAAGAAAATAACCTAAATGTTAAACCAATGACACAAAAGCACTTACTGGATGCACTAGAATGGTTAAAAACCCAAATTGGATTAGAATAAACCGAAGTATGACGAAAATGACCTAAATGTTAATCCAATGGCACAAAAGCTCTTATTGGATGCACAAGATTGGCTAAAAACCCTTATTGGATTAGAATAAGCCTAGGGAGGACGAAAAATGACCTAAAT
>JBBPBQ010000009.1:2168654-2210940 GCA_037974755.1 Cicer yamashitae | reverse complement strand
ACGAAAATGACCTAAATGTTAAACCAATGAATCAAACGCACTTATTGGATGCACAAGATTGATTAAAAACCCTAATTGGATTAGAATAAGCCGAAGGATGACGAAAATAACCTAAATGTTAATCCAATGACACAAACACACTTATTGGATGCATAACATTGCTTAAAAACCCTAATTGGATTAGAATAAGCGAAGGATGACGAAAATGACCTAAATGTTAATCCAATGACACAAACTCACTTATTGGATGCAAACGATTGGTTAAAAACCCTAATTAGAATAAGACTAGGGAGGACAAAAATGACCTAAATGTTAAACAAATGACACAAACGCACTTATTGGATGCACTAGATTTGTTACAAACCGTAATTGGATTAGAATAAGCCTAGGTAGGATGATAATTATCTAAATGTTAATCCAATGACACAAACGCACTTAATGGATGCACACGATTGGCTAAAAACCCTAATTGGATTAGAATAAGCCTAAGGAGGATGAAAATGACCTTAATGTTAAGCCAATGACACAAACGCACTTATTGGATGCACAAGATTGGTTAAAATCCCTAATTTGGTTAAAATAAGCCTAGAGAGGATGAAAATGACCGCAATGTTAAACCAATGACCTAAACTCACTTATTGGATGCGCAAGGTTGGTTAAAAATTCTTATTGCATTAGGATAAGCCTAGGGAAGACGAAAATGACCTAAATATTAAACCAATAAACACAAACGGCCTTATTGAATGCACAAGATTGGTTAAAAACCCTAATTGGATTAGAATAAGCCTAGGGAGGACGAAAATGACCTAAATGTTAAACCAATGTTACAAACGCATTTATTCGATGCACAAGATTGATTAAAAACCCTAATTGGATTAGAATAAGCCCAGGGAGGACAAAAATGACCTAAATATACCAATGACACAAACGCACTTATTGGATGCACAAGATTGGTTAAAAACCCTAATTGGATTAGAATAAGCCTAGGGAGGACAAAAATGACCTAAATGTGAACCAATGACACAAAATCACATATTGGATGCACAAGATTCGTTAAAAACCCTAATTGGATTAGAATAAACCGAAGTATGACTAAAATGAGCTAAATGTTAATCCAATGACACAAACGCACTTATTGGATGCATAAGATTGCTTAAAAACCCTAATTGGATTAGAATAAGCGAAGGATGACAAAAATGACCTAAATGTTAAACCAATGACACAAACGCACTTATTGGATGCACTTGATTGGTTTAAAACCCTAATTGGCTTAGAATAAACCGAAGTATGACGAAAATGACCTAAATGTTAATCCAAGGGCACAAACGAACTTATTGGATGCACAAGATTGGCTAAAAACCCTAATTGGATTAGAATAAGCCTAGGGAGGACGAAGAATGACCTAAATGTTAAACCAATGACACAAACGCACTTATTGGATGCACAAGATTGGTTAAAATGCCTAATTGGGTTAGCATAAGCCTAAGGACTATGAAAATGACCTAATTGTTAAACCAATGACACAAACGCACTTATTGGATGCACATGATTGGTTAAAAACCCTAATTGGCTTAAAATAAGCCGAAGGATGACGAAAATGACCAAAATGTTAATCCACTGACACAAACACACTTATTGGATGCACAAGATTGGTTAAAATCCCAAATTGGATTAGAATATGCCTAGGTAGGACGAAAATGACCTAAATGTTAAACCAATGAATCAAACGCATTATTTGGATGCACAAGATTGATTAAAAAACCTAATTGGATTAGAATAAGCCGAAGGACGACGAAAATAACCTAGATGTTAATCCAATGACACAAACGCACTAATTGGATGCATAAGATTACTTAACAAACCCTAATTGGATTAGAATAAGCGAAGGATGACGAAAATGACCTAAATGTTAATCCAATGACACAAACGCACTTACTGGATGCAAATGATTGGTTAAAAACCCTAATTGGATTATAATTGGACTAGGGAGGACGAAAAAACCTAAATTTTAAACCAATGACACAAGCGCACTTATTGGATCCACAAGATTGGTTAAAAACCCTAATTGGATTAGAATAAGCCTAGGGAGGACGAAAATGATCTAAAGCTTAAACCAATGAGTCAAACGCACTTATTGGATGCACAAGATTGATTAAAAACCCTAATTGGATTAGAATAAGCCGAAGCAGTACGAAAATGACCTAAATGTTAATCAAATGACACAAACACACTTATTGGATGCATAAGATTGCTTAACAAACCTTAATTGGATTAGAATAAGCGAAGGATGACAAAAATGACCTAAATGTTAATCCAATGACACAAACACACTTACTGGATGCAAACGATTGGTTAAAAACCCTAATTGGATTATAATAGGACTAGGGAGGACGAAAAAACCTAAATGTTAAACCAATGACACAAGCGCACTTCTTGGATCCACAAGATTGGTTAAAAACCCTAATTGGATTAGAATAAGCCCAAGGAGGACAAAAATGACCTAAATATAACCAATGACACAAACGCACTTATTGGATGCACAAGATTGGTTAAAAACCCTAATTGGATTAGAATAAGCCTAGGGAGGACGAAAATGACCTAAATGTGAACCAATGACACAAAATCACTTATTGGATGCAAAAGATTGGTTAAAAACCCTAATTGGATTAGAATAAACCGAATTATGACTAAAATGAGCTAAATGTTAATCCACTGACACAAACGCACTTATTGGATGCATAAGATTGCTTAAAAACCCCAATTGGATTAGAATAAGCGAAGGATGACAAAAATGACCTAAATGTTAAACCAATGACACAAACGCACTTATTGGATGCACTTGATTGGTTAGAAACCCTAATTGGCGTAGAATAAACCGAAGTATGACGAAAATGACCTAAATGTTAATCCAAGGGCACGAACGAACTTATTGGATGCACAAGATTGGCTAAAAACCCTAATTGGATTAGAATAAGCCTAGGGAGGACGAAAAATGACCTAAATGTTAAACCAATGACACAAACGCACTTATTGGATGCACAAGATTGGTTAAAATCCCTAATTGGGTTAGCATAAGCCTAGGGAGGATGAAAATGACCTAATTGTTAAACCAATGACACAAACGCACTTATTGGATGCACATGATTGATTCAAAACCCTAATTGGCTTAAAATAAGCCGAAGGATGACGAAAATGACCAAAATGTTAATCCACTGACACAAACACACTTATTGGATGCACAAGATTGGTTAAAATCCCTAATTGGATTAGAATATGCCTAGGTATGACGAAAATGACCTAAATGTTAAACCAATGAATCAAACGCACTTATTGGATGCACAAGATTGATTAAAAACCCTAATTGGATTAGAATAAGCCAAAGGATGACGAAAATAACCTAGATGTTAATCCAATGACACAAACGCACTTATTGGATGCATAAGATTCCTTAACAAACCCTAATTGGATTAGAATAAGCGAAGGATGACGAAAATGACCTAAATGTTAATCCAATGACACAAACGCACTTACTGGATGCAAACGATTGGTTAAAAACCCTAATTGGATTATAATAGGACTAGGGAGGACGAAAAAACCTAAATGTTAAACCAATGACACAAGCGCACTTATTGGATCCACAAGATTGGTTAAAAACCCTAATTGGATTAAAATAAGCCTAGGGAGGACAAAAATGATCTAAAGGTTAAACCAATGAGTCAAACGCACTTATTGGATGCACAAGATTGATTAAAAACCCTAATTGGATTAGAATAAGCCGAACGATGACGAAAATGACCTAAATGTTAATCAAATGACACAAACGCACTTATTGGATGCATAAGATTGCTTAACAAACCCTAATTGGATTAGAATAAGCGAAGGATGACAAAAATGACCTAAATGTTAATCCAATGACACAAACACACTTACTGGATGCAAACGATTGGTTAAAAACCCTAATTGGATTATAATAGGACTAGGGAGGACGAAAAAACCTAAATGTTAAACCAATGACACAAGCGCACTTATTGGATCCACAAGATTGGTTAAAAACCCTAATTGGATTAGAATAAGCCCAAGGAGGACAAAAATGACCTAAATATAAACAATGACACAAACGCACTTATTGGATGCACAAGATTGGTTAAAAACCCTAACTGGATTAGAATAAGCCTAGGGAGGACGAAAACGACCTAAATGTGAACCAATGACACAAAATTACATATTGGATGCACAAGATTGGTTAAAAGCCTAATTGGATTAGAATAAACCGAAGTATGACTAAAATGAGCTAAATGTTAATCCAATGACACAAACACACTTATTGGATGCATAAGATTGCTTAAAAACCCCAATTGGATTAGAATAAGCGAAGGATGACAAAAATGACCTAAATGTTAAACCAATGACACAAACGCACTTATTGGATGCACTTGATTGGTTAAAAACCCTAATTGGATTAGAATATGCCTGGGGAGGATGAAAATGACCTAAATGTTCAACCAATGACACAAAATCACTTATTGGATGCACAAGATCGGTTAAAAACCCTAATTGGATTAGAATAAGCCTAGGGAGGACGAAAATGACCTAAATGTTCAATCAATGACACAAAATCACTTATTATATGCACAAGATTGGTTAAGAACCCTAATTGGATTAGAATAAGCTTAGGGAAGACGAAAATGACCTAAATGTTCAACCAACGACACAAAATGACACAAAATCACATATTGGATGCACAAGATTGGTTAAGAACCCTAATTTTATTAGAATAAGCTTAGGGAGGACGAAAATGACCTAAATGTTCAACCAATGACACAAAGTGACACAAAATCACATATTGGTTGCACAAGATTGGTTAAAAACCCTACTTGGGTCATTGGTTGAACATTTAGGTCATTTTCCTCCTCCCTAGGCTTATTCTAATCCAATAAGGGTTTTTAACCAATCTTGTGCATCCAATATGTGATTTTGTGTTCTTGGTTGCACATTTAGGTCATTTTCGTCGTCCCTAGGCTTATTCTAATCCAATTTGGGTTTTTAACCAATCTTGTGCATCCAATAAGTGATTTTGTGTCATTGGTTGCACATTTAGGTCATTTTCGTCCTCCCTAGGCTTATTCTAATCCAAGTAGGGTTTTTAACCAATCTTGTGCAACCAATATGTGATTTTGTGTCACTTTGTGTCATTGGTTGAACATTTAGGTCATTTTCGTCCTCGCTAGGCTTATTCTAATCCAATTAAGGTTTTTAACCAATCTTGTGCATCCAATATGTGATTTTGGTTCATTTTGGGTCATTGGTTAAACATTTAGGTCATTTTCGTCCTCCCTAGGCTTATGCTAATCCAATTAGGGTTTTTAACCAGTCTTGTGCATCCAATATGTGATTTTGTATTCTTGTTTGCACATTTAGGCCATTTTCGTCCTCGCTAGGCTCATTCTAATCCAATTAGAGTTTTTAACCAATCTTGTGCATCCAACAAGTGATTTTGTGTCATTGATTGAACATTTAGGTCATTTTCGTCTTCCCGAGGCTTATTCTAATCCAATTAGGGTTTTTAACCAATCTTGTGCATCCAATATGTGATTTTGTGTCATTGGTTGATCATTTAGGTTATTTTCGTCCTCCCCAGGCTTTTTCTAATCCAATTAGGGTTTTTAACCAATCTTGTGCATCCAATAAGTGATTTTGTGTCATTGGTTGAACATTTAGGTCATTTTCGTCTTCGCTAGTTTTATTCTAATCCAATTAGGGTTTTTAACCAATCTTGTGCATCCAATATGTGATTTTGTGTCATTGGTTGAACATTTAGGTCATTTTCATCCTCCCCAGGCATTTTCTAATCCAATTAGGGTTTTTAACCAATCTTGTGCATCCAATAAGTGATTTTGTGTCATTGGTTGAACATTTAGGTCATTTTCGTCTTCGCTAGGCTTATTCTAATCCAATTAGGGTTTTTAACCAATCTTGTGCATTCAATATGTGATTTTGTGTCATTTTGGGTCATTGGTTGAACATTTAGGTCATTTTCGTCCTCCCTAGGCTTATTCTAATCCAATTAGGGTTTTTAACCATTCTTGTGCATCCAATATGTGATTTTGTGTTCTTGGTTCCACATTTAGGTCATTTTCGTCCTCGCTAGGCTTATTCTAATCCATATAGGTTTTTTAACCAATCTTGTGCATCCAATATGTGATTTTGTGTCATTGGTTGAACATTTAGGTCATTTTCGTCCTCCCTAGCCTTATTCTTATCAAATTAGGGTTTTTAACCAATCTTGTGCATCCAATCTGTGATTTTGTGTCATTGGTGGCACATTTAGGTCATTTTCGTCCTCCCTAGGCTTATTCTAATCGAAGTAGGGTTTTTAACCAATCTTGTGCATCCAATATGTGATTTTGTGTCATTTTGTGTCATTGGTTGAACATTTAGGTCATTTTCGTCCTCCCTAGCCTTATTCTAATCAAATTAGGGTTTTTAACCAATCTTGTGCATCCAATATGTGATTTTGTGTCATTTTGTGTCATTGGTTGAACATTTAGGTCATTTTCGTCCTCGCTAGACTTATTCTAATCCAATTAAGGTTTTTAACCAATCTTGTGCATCCAATATGTGATTTTGGTTCATTTTGGGTCATTGGTTAAACATTTAGGTCATTTTCGTCCTCCCTAGGCTTATGCTAATCCAATTAGGGTTTTTAACCAGTCTTGTGCATCCAATATGTGATTTTGTATTCTTGTTTGCACATTTAGGTCATTTTCGTCCTCGCTAGGCTCATTCTAATCCAATTAGAGTTTTTAACCAATCTTGTGCATCCAACAAGTGATTTTGTGTCATTGATTGAACATTTAGGTCATTTTCGTCCTCCCGAGGCTTATTCTAATCCAATTAGGGTTTTTAACCAATCTTGTGCATCCAATATGTGATTTTGTGTCATTGGTTGATCATTTAGGTTATTTTCGTCCTCCCCAGGCTTTTTCTAATCCAATTAGGGTTTTTAACCAATCTTGTGCATCCAATAAGTGATTTTGTGTCATTGGTTGAACATTTAGGTCATTTTCGTCTTCGCTAGTTTTATTCTAATCCAATTAGGGTTTTTAACCAATCTTGTGCATCCAATATGTGATTTTGTGTCATTGGTTGAACATTTAGGTCATTTTCGTCCTCCCCAGGCTTTTTCTAATCCAATTAGGGTTTTTAACCAATCTTGTGCATCCAATAAGTGATTTTGTGTCATTAATTGAACATTTAGGTCATTTTCGTCCTCCCTAGCCTTATTCTAATCAAATTAGGGTTTTTAACCAATCTTGTGCATCCAATATGTGATTTTGTGTCATTGGTGGCACATTTAGGTCATTTTCGTCCTCCCTAGGCTTATTCTAATCGAAGTAGGGTTTTTAACCAATCTTGTGCATCCAATATGTGATTTTGTGTCATTGGTTGAACATTTAGGTCATTTTCGTCCTCCCTAAGCTTATTCTAATCAAATTAGGGTTTTTAACCAATCTTGTGCATCCAATATGTGATTTTGTGTCATTGGTTGAACATTTAGGTTATTTTCGTCCTCCCCAGGCATTTTCTAATCCAATTAGGGTTTTTAACCAATCTTGTGCATCCAATATGTGATTTTGTGTCATTTTGGGTCATTGGTTGAACATTTAGGTCATTTTCGTCCTCCCTAGGCTTATTCTAATCCAATTAGGGTTTTTAACCATTCTTGTGCATCCAATATGTGATTTTGTGTTCTTGGTTCCATATTTAGGTCATTTTCGTCATCGCTAGGCTTATTCTAATCCAATTAGGGTTTTTAACCAATCTTGTGCATCCAATATGTGATTTTGTGTCATTGGTTGAACATTTAGGTCATTTTCGTCCTCCCTAGCCTTATTCTAATCAAATTAGGGTTTTTAACCAATCTTGTGCATCCAATCTGTGATTTTGTGTCATTGGTGGCACATTTAGGTCATTTTCGTCCACGCTAAGCTTATTCTAATCCAAGTAGGGTTTTTAACCAATCTTGTGCATCCAATATGTGATTTTGTGTTCTTGGTTGCACATTTAGGTCATTTTCGTCGTCGCTAGGCTTATTCTAATCCAATTAGGGTTTTTAACCAATATTGTGCATCCAATAAATGATTTTGTGTCATTCGTTGCACATTTAGGTCATTTTCGTCCTCCCTAGGCTTATTCTAATCCAATTAGGGTTCTTAACCAATCTTGTGCTTCCAATATGTCATTTTGTGTTCTTGGTTGCACATTTAGGTCATTTTCGTCCTCGCTAGGCTTATTCTAATCCAATTAGGGTTTTTAACCAATCTTGTGGATCCAATATGTGATTTTGTGTTCTTGGTTGCACATTTAGGTCATTTTCGTCGTCGCTAGGCTTATTCTAATCCAATTAGGGTTTTTAACCAATCTTGTGCATCCAATAAGTGATTTTGTGTCATTGGTTGAACATTTAGGTCATTTTTGTCCTCGCTAGGCTTATTCTAATCCAATTAAAGTTTTTAACTAATCTTGTGCATCCAATATGTGATTTTGTGTCATTTTGGGTCATTGGTTGAACATTTAGGTCATTTTCGTCCTCCCTAGGCTTATTCTAATCCAATTAGGGTTTTTAACCATTCTTGTGCATCCAATATGTGATTTTGTGTTCTTGGTTCCACATTTAGGTCATTTTCGTCCTCGCTAGGCTTATTCTAATCCAATTAAGGTTTTTAACCAATCTTGTGCATCCAATATGTGATTTTGTGTCATTGTGTCATTGGTTGAACATTTAGGTCATTTTCGTCCTCCCTAGGCTTATTCTAATCCAATTAGGGTTCTTAACCAATCTTGTGCGTCTAATATGTGATTTTGTGTTCTTGGTTGCACATTTAGGTCATTTTCGTCCTCGCTAGGCTTATTCTAATCCAATTAGGGTTTTTAACCAATCTTGTGCATCCAATATGTGATTTTGTGTCATTGGTTGAACATTTAGGTCATTTTCGTCCTCCCTAGCCTTATTCTAATCAAATTAGGGTTTTTAACCAAAGTTGTGCATCCAATCTGTGATTTTGTGTCATTGGTGGCACATTTAGGTCATTTTCGTCCTCGCTAAGCTTATTCTAAAACAAGTAGGGTTTTTAACCAATCTTGTGCATCCAATATGTGATTTTGTGTCATTTTGGGTCATTGGTTGAACATTTAGGTCATTTTCATCCTCCCTAGGCTTATTCTAATCCAATTAGGGTTTTTAACCATTCTTGTGCATCCAATATGTGATTTTGTGTTCTTGGTTCCACATTTAGGTCATTTTCGTCCTCGCTAGGCTTATTCTAATCCAATTAGGGTTTTTAACCAATCTTGTGCATCCAATAAGTGATTTTGTGTCATTGGTTGAACATTTAGGTCATTTTCGTCCTCCCTAGGCTTATTCTAATCGAAGTAGGGTTTTTAACCAATCTTGTGCATCCATTATGTGATTTTGTGTCATTGGTTGAACATTTAGGTCATTTTCGTCCTCCCCAGGCTTTTTCTAATCCAATTAGGGTTTTTAAACAATCTTGTGCATCCAATAAGTGATTTTGTGTCATTGGTTGAACATTTAGGTCATTTTCGTCTTCGCTAGGATTATTCTAATCCAATTAGGGTTTTTAACCAACCTTGTGCATCCAATATGTGATTTTGTGTCATTTTGGGTCATTGGTTGAACATTTAGGTCATTTTCGTCCTCCCTAGGCTTATTCTAATCCAATTAGGGTTTTTAACCATTCTTGTGCATCCAATATGTGATTTTGTGTTCTTGGTTCCACATTTAGGTCATTTTCGTCCTCGCTAGGCTTATTCTAATCCATATAGGTTTTTTAACCAATCTTGTGCATCCAATATGTGATTTTGTGTCATTGGTTGAACATTTAGGTCATTTTCGTCCTCCCTAGCCTTATTCTAATCAAATTAGGGTTTTTAACCAATCTTGTGCATCCAATCTGTGATTTTGTGTCATTGGTGGCACATTTAGGTCATTTTCGTCCTCCCTAGGCTTATTCTAATCGAAGTAGGGTTTTTAACCAATCTTGTGCATCCAATATGTGATTTTGTGTCATTTTGTGTCATTGGTTGAACATTTATGTCATTTTCGTCCTCCCTAAGCTTATTCTAATCAAATTAGGGTTTTTAACCAATCTTGTGCATCCAATCTGTGATTTTGTGTCATTGGTGGCACATTTAGGTCATTTTCGTCCTCGCTAAGCTTATTCTAATCCAAGTAGGGTTTTTAACCAATCTTGTGCATCCAATATGTGATTTTGTGTTCTTGGTTGCACATTTAGGTCATTTTCGTCGTCGCTAGGCTTATTCTAATCCAATTAGGGTTTTTAACCAATCTTGTGCATCCAATAAATGATTTTGTGTCATTCGTTGCACATTTAGGTCATTTTCGTCCTCCCTAGGCTTATTCTAATCGAAGTAGGGTTTTTAACCAATCTTGTGCATCCAATATGTGATTTTGTGTCATTTTGTGTCATTGTATGAACATTTAGGTCATTTTCGTCCTCCCTAAGCTTATTCTAATCCAATTAGGGTTCTTAACCAATCTTGTGCTTCCAATATGTCATTTTGTGTTCTTGGTTGCACATTTAGGTCATTTTCGTCCTCGCTAGGCTTATTCTAATCCAATTAGGGTTTTTAACCAATCTTGTGGATCCAATATGTGATTTTGTGTTCTTGGTTGCACATTTAGGTCATTTTCGTCGTCGCTAGGCTTATTCTAATCCAATTAGGGTTTTTAACCAATCTTGTGCATCCCATAAGTGATTTTGTGTCATTGGTTGAACATTTAGGTCATTTTTGTCCTCGCTAGGCTTATTCTAATCCAATTAAGGTTTTTAACCAATCTTGTGCATCCAATATGTGATTTTGTGTCATTTTGTGTCATTGGTTGAACATTTAGGTCATTTTCGTCTTCGCTAGGCTTATTCTAATCCAATTAGGGTTTTTAACCAATCTTGTGCATCCAATCTGTGATTTTGTGTCATTGGTGGCACATTTAAGTCATTTTCGTCCTCGCTAAGCTTATTCTAATCCAAGTAGGGTTTTTAACCAATCTTGTGCATCCAATATGTGATTTTGTATTCTTGTTTGCACATTTAGGTCATTTTTGTCCTCGCTAGGCTCATTCTAATCCAATTAGAGTTTTTAACCAATCTTGTGCATCCAATAAGTGATTTTGTGTCATTAATTGAACATTTAGGTCATTTTCGTCCTCCCTAGCCTTATTCTAATCAAATTAGGGTTTTTAACCAATCTTGTGCATCCAATATGTGATTTTGTGTCATTGGTGGCACATTTAGGTCATTTTCGTCCTCCCTAGGCTTATTCTAATCGAAGTAGGGTTTTTAACCAATCTTGTGCATCCAATATGTGATTTTGTGTCATTTTGTGTCATTGGTTGAACATTTAGGTCATTTTCGTCCTCCCTAGCCTTATTCTAATCCAATTAGGGTTTTTAACCAATCTTGTGCATCCAATATGTGATTTTGTGTCATTGGTTGAACATTTAGGTCATTTTCGTCCTCCCTAGCCTTATTCTAATCAAATTAGGGTTTTTAACCAATCTTGTGCATCCAATATGTGATTTTGTGTCAATGGTGGCACATTTCGGTCATTTTCGTCCTCCCTAGGCTTATTCTAATCGAAGTAGGGTTTTTAACCAATCTTGTGCATCCAATATGTGATTTTGTGTCATTTTGTGTCATTGGTTGAACATTTAGGTCATTTTCGTCCTCCCTAGCCTTATTCTAATCAAATTAGGGTTTTTAACCAATCTTGTGCATCCAATATGTGATTTTGTGTCATTTTGTGTCATTGGTTGAACATTTAGGTCATTTTCGTCCTCGCTAGACTTATTCTAATCCAATTAAGGTTTTTAACCAATCTTGTGCATCCAATATGTGATTTTGGTTCATTTTGGGTCATTGGTTAAACATTTAGGTCATTTTCGTCCTCCCTAGGCTTATGCTAATCCAATTAGGGTTTTTAACCAGTCTTGTGCATCCAATATGTGATTTTGTATTCTTGTTTGCACATTTAGGTCATTTTCGTCCTCGCTAGGCTCATTCTAATCCAATTAGAGTTTTTAACCAATCTTGTGCATCCAACAAGTGATTTTGTGTCATTGATTGAACATTTAGGTCATTTTCGTCCTCCCGAGGCTTATTCTAATCCAATTAGGGTTTTTAACCAATCTTGTGCATCCAATATGTGATTTTGTGTCATTGGTTGATCATTTAGGTTATTTTCGTCCTCCCCAGGCTTTTTCTAATCCAATTAGGGTTTTTAACCAATCTTGTGCATCCAATAAGTGATTTTGTGTCATTGGTTGAACATTTAGGTCATTTTCGTCTTCGCTAGTTTTATTCTAATCCAATTAGGGTTTTTAACCAATCTTGTGCATCCAATATGTGATTTTGTGTCATTGGTTGAACATTTAGGTCATTTTCGTCCTCCCCAGGCTTTTTCTAATCCAATTAGGGTTTTTAACCAATCTTGTGCATCCAATAAGTGATTTTGTGTCATTGGTTGAACATTTAGGTCATTTTCGTCTTCGCTAGGCTTATTCTAATCCAATTAGGGTTTTTAACCAATCTTGTGCATCCAATATGTGATTTTGTGTCATTTTGGGTCATTGGTTGAACATTTAGGTCATTTTCGTCCTCCCTAGGCTTATTCTAATCCAATTAGGGTTTTTAACCATTCTTGTGCATCCAATATGTGATTTTGTGTTCTTGGTTCCACATTTAGGTCATTTTCGTCCTCGCTAGGCTTATTCTAATCCAATTAGGGTTCTTAACCAATCTTGTGCATCCAATCTGTGATTTTGTGTCATTGGTGGCACATTTAGGTCATTTTCGTCCTCGCTAGGCATATTCTAATCCAAGTATGGTTTTTAAAGAATCTTGTGCATCCAATATGTGATTTTGTGTCATTGGTTGAACATTTAGGTCATTTTCGTCCTCCCTAGCCTTATTCTAATCAAATTAGGGTTTTTCACCAATCTTGTGCATCCAATCTGTGATTTTGTGTCATTGGTGGCACATTTAGGTCATTTTCGTCCTCGCTAAGCTTATTCTAATCCAAGTAGGGTTTTTAACCAATCTTGTGCATCCAATATGTGATTTTGTGTCATTTTGGGTCATTGGTTGAACATTTAGGTCATTTTCGTCCTCCCTAGGCTTATTCTAATCCAATTAGGGTTTTTAACCAATCTTGTGCATCCAATATGTGATTTTGTGTCATTGGTTAAACATTTAGGTCATTTTTGTCCTCCCTAGGCTTATTCTAATCCAATTAGGGTTTTTAACCAATCTTGTGCATCCAATATGTGATTTTGTGTCATTTTGTGTCATTGGTTGAACATTTAGGTCATTTTCGTCCTCCCTAGACTTATTCTAATCAAATTAGGGTTTTTAACCAATCTTGTGCATCCAATATGTGATTTTGTGTCATTGGTTGAACATTTAGGTCATTTTCGTCCTCCCTAGGCTTATTCTAATCCAATTAGGGTTTTTAACCAATCTTGTGCATCCAATCTGTGATTTTGTGTCATTGGTGGCACATTTAGGTCATTTTCGTCCTCGCTAAGCTTATTCTAATCCAAGTAGGGTTTTTAACCAATCTTGTGCATCCAATATGTGATTTTGTGTTCTTGGTTGCACATTTAGGTCATTTTCGTCGTCGCTAGGCTTATTCTAATCCAATTAGGGTTTTTAACCAATCTTGTGCATCCAATAAATGATTTTGTGTCATTCGTTGCACATTTAGGTCATTTTCGTCCTCCCTAGGCTTATTCTAATCGAAGTAGGGTTTTTAACCAATCTTGTGCATCCAATATGTGATTTTGTGTCATTTTGTGTCATTGTATGAACATTTAGGTCATTTTCGTCCTCCCTAAGCTTATTCTAATCCAATTAGGGTTCTTAACCAATCTTGTGCTTCCAATATGTCATTTTGTGTTCTTGGTTGCACATTTAGGTCATTTTCGTCCTCGCTAGGCTTATTCTAATCCAATTAGGGTTTTTAACCAATCTTGTGCATCCAATATGTGATTTTGTGTTCTTGGTTCCACATTTAGGTCATTTTCGTCCTCTCTAGGCTTATTCTAATCCAATTAAGGTTTTTAACCAATCTTGTGCATCCAATATGTGATTTTGTGTCATTGTGTCATTGGTTGAACATTTAGGTCATTTTCGTCCTCCCTAGGCTTATTCTAATCCAATTAGGGTTCTTAACCAATCTTGTGCATCTAATATGTGATTTTGTGTTCTTGGTTGCACATTTAGGTCATTTTCGTCCTCGCTAGGCTTATTCTAATCCAATTAGGGTTTTTAACCAATCTTGTGCATCCAATATGTGATTTTGTGTCATTGGTTGAACATTTAGGTCATTTTCGTCCTCCCTAGGCTTATTCTAATCGAAGTAGGGTTTTTAACCAATCTTGTGCATCCAATATGTGATTTTGTGTCATTTTGTGTCATTGGTTGAACATTTAGGTCATTTTCGTCCTCCCTAGCCTTATTCTAATCAAATTAGGGTTTTTAACCAATCTTGTGCATCCAATCTGTGATTTTGTGTCATTGGTGGCACATTTAGGTCATTTTCGTCCTCCCTAGGTTTATTCTAATCGAAGTAGGGTTTTTAACCAATCTTGTGCATCCAATATGTGATTTTGTGTCATTTTGTGTCATTGGTTGAACATTTAGGTCATTTTCGTCCTCCCTAAGCTTATTCTAATCAAATTAGGGTTTTTAACCAATCTTGTGCATCCAATCTGTGATTTTGTGTCATTGGTGGCACATTTAGATCATTTTCGTCCTCGCTAAGCTTATTCTAATCCAAGTAGGGTTTTTAACCAATCTTGTGCATCCAATATGTGATTTTGTGTTCTTGGTTGCACATTTAGGTCATTTTCGTCGTCGCTTGGCTTATTCTAATCCAATTAGGGTTTTTAACCAATCTTGTGCATCCAATAAATGATTTTGTGTCATTCGTTGCACATTTAGGTTATTTTCGTCCTCCCTTGGCTTATTCTAATCGAAGTAGGGTTTTTAACCAATCTTGTGTATCCAATATGTGATTTTGTGTCATTTTGTGTCATTGTATGAACATTTAGGTCATTTTCGTCCTCCCTAAGCTTATTCTAATCCAATTAGGGTTCTTAACCAATCTTGTGCTTCCAATATGTCATTTTGTGTTCTTGGTTGCACATTTAGGTCATTTTCGTCCTCGCTAGGCTTATTCTAATCCAATTAGGGTTTTTAACCAATCTTGTGGATCCAATATGTGATTTTGTGTTCTTGGTTGCACATTTAGGTCATTTTCGTCGTCGCTAGGCTTATTCTAATCCAATTAGGGTTTTTAACCAATCTTGTGCATCCAATAAGTGATTTTGTGTCATTGGTTGAACATTTAGGTCATTTTTGTCCTCGCTAGGCTTATTCTAATCCAATTAAAGTTTTTAACTAATCCTGTGCATCCAATATGTGATTTTGTGTCATTTTGGGTCATTGGTTGAACATTTAGGTCATTTTCGTCCTCCCTAGGCTTATTCTAATCCAATTAGGGTTTTTAACCATTCTTGTGCATCCAATATGTGATTTTGTGTTCTTGGTTCCACATTTAGGTCATTTTCGTCCTCGCTAGGCTTATTCTAATCCAATTAGGGTTTTTAACCAATCTTGTGCATCCAATATGTGATTTTGTGTCATTGGTTGAACATTTAGGTCATTTTCGTCCTCCCTAGCCTTATTCTAATCAAATTAGGGTTTTTAACCAATCTTGTTCATCCAATCTGTGATTTTGTGTCATTGGTGGCACATTTAGGTCATTTTCGTCCTCCCTATGCTTATTCTAATCGAAGTAGGGTTTTTAACCAATCTTGTGCATCCAATATGTGATTTTGTGTCATTTTGTGTCATTGGTTAAACATTTAGGTCATTTTCGTCCTCCCTAAGCTTATTCTAATCAAATTAGGGTTTTTAACCAATCTTGTGCATCCAATCTGTGATTTTGAGTCATTGGTGGCACATTTAGGTCATTTTCGTCCTCGCTAAGCTTATTCTAATCCAATTAGGGTTTTTAACCAATCTTGTGCATCCAATAAATGATTTTGTGTCATTCGTTGCACATTTAGCTCATTTTCGTCCTCCCTAGGCTTATTCTAATCGAAGTAGGGTTTTTAACCAATCTTGTGCATCCAATATGTGATTTTGTGTCATTGTATGAACATTTAGGTCATTTTCGTCCTCCCTAAGCTTATTCTAATCCAATTAGGGTTCTTAACCAATCTTGTGCTTCCAATATGTCATTTTGTGTTCTTGGTTGCACATTTAGGTCATTTTCGTCCTCGCTAGGCTTATTCTAATCCAATTAGGGTTTTTAACCAATCTTGTGCATCCAATATGTGATTTTGTGTTCTTGGTTCCACATTTAGGTCATTTTCGTCCTCGCTAGGCTTATTCTAATCCAATTAAGGTTTTTAACCAATCTTGTGCATCCAATATGTGATTTTGTGTCATTGGTTGAACATTTAGGTCATTTTCGTCCTCCCTAGGCTTATTCTAATCCAATTAGGGTTTTTAACCAATCTTATGCATCCAATATGTGATTTTATGTCATTGGTTGCACATTTAGGTCATTTTCGTCCTCCCTAGGCTTATTCTAATCCAATTAGGGTTTTTAACCAATCTTGTGCATCCAATATGTGATTTTGTGTCATTTTGTGTCATTGGTTGAACATTTAGGTCATTTTCGTCTTCGCTAGGCTTATTCTAATCCAATTAGGGTTTTTAACCAATCTTGTGCATCCAATATGTGATTTTGTGTCATTGGTTGAACATTTAGGTCATTTTCATCCTCCCCAGGCTTTTTCTAATCCAATTAGGGTTTTTAACCAATCTTGTGCATCCAATAAGTGATTTTGTGTCATTGGTTTGTACATTTAGGTCATTTTCGTCTTCGCTAGGCTTATTCTAATCCAATTAGGGTTTTTAACCAATCTTGTGCATCCAATATGTGATTTTGTGTCATTTTGGGTCATTGGTTGAACATTTAGGTCATTTTCGTCCTCCCTAGGCTTATTCTAATCCAACTAGGGTTTTTAACCATTCTTGTGCATCCAATATGTGATTTTGTGTTCTTGGTTCCACATTTAGGTCATTTTCGTCCTCGCTAGGCTTTTTCTAATCCAATTAGGGTTTTTAACCAATCTTGTGCATCCAATAAGTGATTTTGTGTCATTAGTTGAACATTGAGGTCATTTTCATCTTCGCTAGGCTTATTCTAATCCAATTAGGGTTTTTAACCAATCTTGTGCATCCAATATGTGATTTTGTGTCATTTTGGGTCATTGGTTGAACATTTAGGTCATTTTCGTCCTCCCTAGGCTTATTCTAATCCAATTAGGGTTTTTAACCATTCTTGTGGATCCAATATGTGATTTTGTGTTCTTGGTTCCACATTTAGGTCATTTTCGTCCTCGCTAGGCTTATTCTAATCCAATTAGGGTTTTTAACCAATCTTGTGCATCCAATATGTGATTTTGTGTCATTGGTTGAACATTTAGGTCATTTTCGTCCTCCCTAGCCTTATTCTAATCAAATTAGGGTTTTTAACCAATCTTGTGCATCCAATATGTGATTTTGTGTCAATGGTGGCACATTTCGGTCATTTTCGTCCTCCCTAGGCTTATTCTAATCGAAGTAGGGTTTTTAACCAATCTTGTGCATCCAATATGTGATTTTGTGTCATTTTGTGTCATTGGTTGAACATTTAGGTCATTTTCGTCCTCCCTAGCCTTATTCTAATCAAATTAGGGTTTTTAACCAATCTTGTGCATCCAATCTGTGATTTTGTGTCATTGGTGGCACATTTAAGTCATTTTCGTCCTCGCTAAGCTTATTCTAATCCAAGTAGGGTTTTTAACCAATCTTGTGCATCCAATATGTGATTTTGTATTCTTGTTTGCACATTTAGGTCATTTTTGTCCTCGCTAGGCTCATTCTAATCCAATTAGAGTTTTTAACCAATCTTGTGCATCCAATAAGTGATTTTGTGTCATTAATTGAACATTTAGGTCATTTTCGTCCTCCCTAGCCTTATTCTAATCAAATTAGGGTTTTTAACCAATCTTGTGCATCCAATATGTGATTTTGTGTCATTGGTGGCACATTTAGGTCATTTTCGTCCTCCCTAGGCTTATTCTAATCGAAGTAGGGTTTTTAACCAATCTTGTGCATCCAATATGTGATTTTGTGTCATTGGTTGAACATTTAGGTCATTTTCGTCCTCCCTAAGCTTATTCTAATCCAATTAGGGTTCTTAACCAATCTTGTGCATCCAATATGTGATTTTGTGTTCTTGGTTGCACATTTAGGTCATTTTCGTCCTCGCTAGGCTTATTCTAATCCAATTAGGGTTTTTAACCAATCTTGTGCATCCAATATGTGATTTTGTGTCATTGGTTGAACATTTAGGTCATTTTCGTCCTCCCTAGCCTTATTCTAATCAAATTAGGGTTTTTTCCCAATCTTGTGCATCCAATATGTGATTTTGTGACATTGGTGGCACATTTAGGTCATTTTCGTCCTCGCTAAGCTTATTCTAATCCAAGTAGGGTTTTTAACCAATCTTGTGCATCCAATATGTGATTTTGTGTCATTTTGGGTCATTGGTTGAACATTTAGGTCATTTTCGTCCTCCCTAGGCTTATTCTAATCCAATTAGGGTTTTTAACCAATCTTGTGCATCCAATATGTGATTTTATGTTCTTGGTTGCACATTTAGGTCATTTTCGTCGTCGCTAGGCTTATTCTAATCCAATTAGGGTTTTTAACCAATCTTGTGCATCCAATAAGTGATTTTGTGTCATTGGTTGAACATTTAGGTCATTTTCGTCCTCCCTAAGCTTATTCTAATCCAATTAGGGTTCTTAACCAATCTTGTGCTTCCAATATGTCATTTTGTGTTCTTGGTTGCACATTTAGGTCATTTTCGTCCTCGCTAGGCTTATTCTAATCCAATTAGGGTTTTTAACCAATCTTGTGGATCCAATATGTGATTTTGTGTTCTTGGTTGCACATTTAGGTCATTTTCGTCGTCGCTAGGCTTATTCTAATCCAATTAGGGTTTTTAACCAATCTTGTGCATCCAATAAATGATTTTGTGTCATTCGTTGCACATTTAGCTCATTTTCGTCCTCCCTAGGCTTATTCTAATCGAAGTAGGGTTTTTAACCAATCTTGTGCATCCAATATGTGATTTTGTGTCATTTTGTGTCATTGTATGAACATCTAGGTCATTTTCGTCCTCCCTAAGCTTATTCTAATCCAATTAGGGTTCTTAACCAATCTTGTGCTTGCAATATGTCATTTTGTGTTCTTGGTTGCACATTTAGGTCATTTTCGTCCTCGCTAGGCTTATTCTAATCCAATTAGGGTTTTTAACCAATCTTGTGGATCCAATATGTGATTTCGTGTTCTTGGTTGCACATTTAGGTCATTTTCGTCGTCGCTAGGCTTATTCTAATCCAATTAGGGCTTTTAACCAATCTTGTGCATCCAATATGTGATTTTGTGTCATCGGTTGAACATTTAGGTCATTTTCGTCCTCCCCAGGCTTTTTCTAATCCAATTAGGGTTTTTAACCAATCTTGTGCATCCAATAAGTGATTTTGTGTCATTGGTTGAACATTTAGGTCATTTTCGTCTTCGCTAGGCTTATTCTAATCCAATTAGGGTTTTTAACCAATCTTGTGCATCCAATATGTGATTTTGTGTCATTTTGGGTCATTGGTTGAACATTTAGGTCATTTTCGTCCTCCCTAGGCTTATTCTAATCCAATTAGGGTTCTTAACCAATCTTGTGCATATAATAAATGATTTTGTGTCATTGATTTAACATTTAGGTCATTTTCGTCCTCCTTAGGCTTATTCTAATCCAATTAGGGTTTTTAACCAATCTTGTGCATCCAATAAGTGATTTTGTGTCATTGGTTGAACATTTAGGTCATTTTCGTCTTCGCTAGGCTTATTCTAATCCAATTAGGGTTTTTAACCAATCTTGTGCATCCAATATGTGATTTTGTGTCATTTTGGGTCATTGGTTGAACATTTAGGTCATATTCGTCCTCCCTAGGCTTATTCTAATCCAATTAGGGTTTTTAACAATTCTTGTGCATCCAATATGTGATTTTGTGTTCTTGGTTCCACATTTAGGTCATTTTCGTCGTCGCTAGGCTTATTCTAATCCAATTAGGGTTTTAACCAATCTTGTGCATCCAATATGTGATTTTGTGTCATTGGTTGAACATTTAGGTCATTTTCGTCCTCCCTAGCCTTATTCTAATCAAATTAGGATTTTTAACCAAAGTTGTGCATCCAATCTGTGATTTTGTGTCATTGGTGGCACATTTAGGTCATTTTCGTCCTCGCTAAGCTTATTCTAATCCAAGTAGGGTTTTTAACCAATCTTGTGCATCCAATATGTGATTTTGTGTTCTTGGTTGCACATTTAGGTCATTTTCGTCGTCGCTAGGCTTATTCTAATCCAATTAGGGTTTTTAACCAATCTTGTGCATCCAATAAATGATTTTGTGTCATTCGTTGCACATTTAGGTCATTTTCGTCCTCCCTAGGCTTATTCTAATCGAAGTAGGGTTTTTAACCAATCTTGTGCATCCAATATGTGATTTTGTGTCATTTTGTGTCATTGTATGAACATTTAGGTCATTTTCGTCCTCCCTAAGCTTATTCTAATCCAATTAGGGTTCTTAACCAATCTTGTGCTTCCAATATGTCATTTTGTGTTCTTGGTTGCACATTTAGGTCATTTTCGTCCTCACTAGGCTTATTCTAATCCAATTAGGGTTTTTAACCAATCTTGTGCATCCAATAAGTGATTTTGTGTCATTGGTTGAACATTTAGGTCATTTTTGTCCTCACTAGGCTTATTCTAAACCAATTAAGGTTTTTAACCAATCTTGTGCATCCAATATGTGATTTTGTGTCATTTTGTGTCATTGGTTGAACATTTAGGTCATTTTCGTCCTCCCTAGGCTTATTCTAATCCAATTAGGGTTTTTAACCAATCTTGTACTTCCAATATGTGATTTTGTGTCATCGGTTGAACATTTAGGTCATTTTCGTCCTCCCTAGGCTTATTCTAATCCAATTAGGGTTTTTAACCAATCTTGTGCATCCAATATGTGATTTTGTGTCATTGGTTGAACATTTAGGTCATTTTCGTCCTCCCTAGCCTTATTCTAATCCAATTAGGGTTTTTAACCAATCTTGTGCATCCAATATGTGATTTTGTGTCATTGGTTGAACATTTAGGTCATTTTCGTCCTCCCTAGCCTTATTCTAATCAAATTAGGGTTTTTAACCAATCTTGTGCATCCAATCTGTGATTTTGTGTCATTGGTGGCACATTTAGGTCATTTTCGTCCACGCTAAGCTTATTCTAATCCAAGTAGGGTTTTTAACCAATCTTGTGCATCCAATATGTGATTTTGTGTTCTTGGTTGCACATTTAGGTCATTTTCGTCGTCGCTAGGCTTATTCTAATCCAATTAGGGTTTTTAACCAATCTTGTGCATCCAATAAGTGATTTTGTGTCATTGGTTGCACATTTAGGTCATTTTCGTCCTCGCTAAGCTTATTCTAATCCAAGTAGGGATTTTAACCAATCTTGTGCATCCAATATGTGATTTTGTGTCATTTTGGGTCATTGGTTGAACATTTAGGTCATTTTCGTCCTCCCTAGGCTTATTCTAATCCAATTAGGGTTTTTAACCAATCTTGTGCATCCAATATGTGATTTTATGTTCTTGGTTGCACATTTAGGTCATTTTCGTCGTCGCTAGGCTTATTCTAATCCAATTAGGGTTTTTAACCAATCTTGTGCATCCAATAAGTGATTTTGTGTCATTGGTTGAACATTTAGGTCATTTTCGTCCTCCCTAAGCTTATTCTAATCCAATTAGGGTTCTTAACCAATCTTGTGCTTCCAATATGTCATTTTGTGTTCTTGGTTGCACATTTAGGTCATTTTCGTCCTCGCTAGGCTTATTCTAATCCAATTAGGGTTTTTAACCAATCTTGTGGATCCAATATGTGATTTTGTGTTCTTGGTTGCACATTTAGGTCATTTTCGTCGTCGCTAGGCTTATTCTAATCCAATTAGGGTTTTTAACCAATCTTGTGCATCCAATAAGTGATTTTGTGTCATTGGTTGAACATTTAGGTCATTTTCGTCCTCCCTAGGCTTATTCTAATCGAAGTAGGGTTTTTAACCAATCTTGTGCATCCAATATGTGATTTTGTGTCATTGGTTGAACATTTAGGTCATTTTCGTCTTCCCCAGGCTTTTTCTAATCCAATTAGGGTTTTTAACCAATCTTGTGCATCCAATAAGTGATTTTGTGTCATTGGTTGAACATTTAGGTCATTTTCGTCTTCGCTAGGCTTATTCTAATCCAATTAGGGTTTTTAACCAATCTTGTGCATCCAATATGTGATTTTGTGTCATTTTGGGTCATTGGTTGAACATTTAGGTCGTTTTCGTCCTCCCTAGCCTTATTCTAATCAAATTAGGGTTTTTTACCAATCTTGTGCATCCAATATTTGATTTTGTGTCATTGGTGGCACATTTAGGTTATTTTCGTCCTCGCTAAGCTTATTCTAATCCAAGTAGGGTTTTTAGCCAATCTTGTGCATCCAATATGTGATTTTGGGTCATTTTGGGTCATTGGTTGAACATTTAGGTCATTTTCGTCCTCCCTAGGCTTATTCTAATCCAATTAGGGTTTTTAACCAATCTTGTGCATCCAATATGTGATTTTATGTTCTTGGTTGCACATTTAGGTCATTTTCGTCGTCGCTAGGCTTATTCTAATCCAATTAGGGTTTTTAACCAATCTTGTGCATCCAATAAGTGATTTTGTGTCATTGGTTGAACATTTAGGTCATTTTCGTCCTCCCTAAGCTTATTCTAATCCAATTAGGGTTCTTAACCAATCTTGTGCTTCCAATATGTCATTTTGTGTTCTTGGTTGCACATTTAGGTCATTTTCGTCCTCGCTAGGCTTATTCTAATCCAATTAGGGTTTTTAACCAATCTTGTGGATCCAATATGTGATTTCTTGTTCTTGGTTGCACATTTAGGTCATTTTCGTCGTCGCTAGGCTTATTCTAATCCAATTAGGGTTTTTAACCAATCTTGTGCATCCAATAAGTGATTTTGTGTCATTGGTTGAACATTTAGGTCATTTTTGTCCTCGCTAGGCTTATTCTAATCCAATTAAGGTTTTTAACCAATCTTGTGCATCCAATATGTGATTTTGTGTCATTTTGTGTCATTGATTGAACATTTAGGTCATTTTCGTCCTCCCTAGGCTTATTCTAATCCAATTAGGGTTCTTAACCAATCTTGTGCATCCAATATGTGATTTTGTGTTCTTGGTTGCACATTTAGGTCATTTTCGTCCTCGCTAGGCTTATTCTAATCCAATTAGGGTTTTTAACCAATCTTGTGCATCCAATATGTGATTTTGTGTCATTGGTTGAACATTTAGGTCGTTTTCGTCCTCCCTAGCCTTATTCTAATCAAATTAGGGTTTTTTACCAATCTTGTGCATCCAATATTTGATTTGGTGTCATTGGAGGCACATTTAGGTCATTTTCGTCCTCGCTAAGCTTATTCTAATCCAAGTAGGGTTTTTAGCCAATCTTGTGCATCCAATATGTGATTTTGGGTCATTTTGGGTCATTGGTTGAACATTTAGGTCATTTTCGTCCTCCCTAGGCTTATTCTAATCCAATTAGGGTTTTTAACCAATCTTGTGCATCCAATATGTGATTTTATGTTCTTGGTTGCACATTTAGGTCATTTTCGTCGTCGCCAGGCTTATTCTAATCCAATTAGGGTTTTTAACCAATCTTGTGCATCCAATAAGTGATTTTGTGTCATTGGTTGAACATTTAGGTCATTTTCGTCCTCCCTAAGCTTATTCTAATCCAATTAGGGTTCTTAACCAATCTTGTGCTTCCAATATGTCATTTTGTGTTCTTGGTTGCACATTTAGGTTATTTTCGTCCTCGCTAGGCTTATTCTAATCCAATTAGGGTTTTTAACCAATCTTGTGGATCCAATATGTGATTTCGTGTTCTTGGTTGCACATTTAGGTCATTTTCGTCGTCGCTAGGCTTATTCTAATCACATTAGGGTTTTTAACCAATCTTGTGCATCCAATAAGTGATTTTGTGTCATTGGTTGAACATTTAGGTCATTTTTGTCCTCGCTAGGCTTATTCTAATCCAATTAAGGTTTTTAACCAATCTTGTGCATCCAATATGTGATTTTGTGTCATTTTGTGTCATTGATTGAACATTTAGGTCATTTTCGTCCTCCCTAGGCTTATTCTAATCCAATTAGGGTTCTTAACCAATCTTGTGCATCCAATATGTGATTTTGTGTTCTTGGTTGCACATTTAGGTCATTTTCGTCCTCGCTAGGCTTATTCTAATCCAATTAGGGTTTTTAACCAATCTTGTGCATCCAATATGTGATTTTGTGTCATTGGTTGAACATTTAGGTCGTTTTCGTCCTTCCTAGCCTTATTCTAATCAAATTAGGGTTTTTTACCAATCTTGTGCATCCAATGTTTGATTTTGTGTCATTGGTGGCACATTTAGGTCATTTTCGTCCTCGCTAAGCTTATTCTAATCCAAGTAGGGTTTTTAACCAATCTTGTGCATCCAATATGTGATTTTGGGTCATTTTGGGTCATTGGTTGAACATTTAGGTCATTTTCGTCCTCCCTAGGCTTATTCTAATCCAATTAGGGTTTTTAACCAATCTTGTGCATCCAATATGTGATTTTGTGTTCTTGGTTGCACATTTAGGTCATTTTCGTCGTCGCTAGGCTTATTCTAATCCAATTAGGGTTTTTAACCAATCTTGTGCATCCAATAAGTGATTTTGTGTCATTGGTTGAACATTTAGGTCGTTTTAGTCCTCCCTATGCTTATTCTAATCCAATTAGGGATTTTAACTAATCTTGTGCATCTAATATGTGATTTTGTATCATTGGTTGCACATTTAGATCATTTTCGTCCTCCCTAGGCTTATTCTAATCCAATTAGAGTTTTTAACCAATCTTGTGCATATAATAAGTGATTTTGTGTCATTGGTAATCCAATTAGGTCATTTTCGTCCTCGCTAGGCCTATTTTTCTCCAATTAGGGTTTTTAACCAATCTTGTGCATCCAATATGTGATTTTGTGTCATTTTGTGTCATTGGATGAACATTTAGTTCATTTTCGTCCTCCCTAGGCTTATTCTAATCCAATTAGGGTTTTTAGCCAATCTTGTGCATCCAATATGTGGTTTTGTGTCATTGGTTACACATTTAGGTCATTTTCGTCCTCCCTATGCTTATTCTAATCCAATTAGGGTTTTTAACCAATCTTGTGCATCCAATATGTGATTTTGTGTCATTTTGTGTCATTCGATGAACATTTAGTTCATTTTCGTCCTCCCTAGGCTTATTCTAATCCAATTAGGGTTTTTAATCAATCTTGTGCATCCAATATGTGATTTTGTGTCATTGGTTGAACATTTAGGTCATTTTCGTCCTCCCTAGGCTTATTCTAATCCAATTAGGGTTTTTAACCAATCTTGTGCATCCAATATGTGATTTTGTGTCATTGGTTGAACATTTAGGTCATTTTCGTCCTCCCTAGGCTTATTCTAATCCAATTAGGATTTTTAACCAATCTTGTGCATCCAATATGTGATTTTGTGTCATTGGTTGAACATTTAGGTCATTTTCGTCCACCCTAGGCTTATTCTAATCCAATTAGGGTTTTTAACCAATCTTGTGCATCCAATATGTGATTTTGTGTCATTGGTTGAACATTTAGGTCATTTTCGTCCTCCCTAGGCTTATTCTAATCCAATTAGGATTTTTAACCAATCTTGTGCATCCAATATGTGATTTTGTGTCATTGGTTGCACAATTAGGTCATTTTCGTCCTCCCTAGGCTTATTCTAATCCAATTAGGGTTTTTAACCAATCTTGTGCATATAATAAGTGATTTTGTGTTATTGGTAATCCAATTAGGTCATTTTCGTCCTCGCTAGGCTTATTCTAATCCAATTAGGGTTTTTAACCAATCTTGTACATCCAATATGTGATTTTGTGTCATTGGTTGAACATTTAGGTCTTTTTGGTCCTCCCTAGGCTTATTCTAATCCAATTAGGGTTTTTAACCAATCTTATGCATCCAATATGTGATTTTGTGTCATTGGTTGCACATTTAGGTCATTTTCGTCCTCCCTAGGCTTATTCTAATCCAATTAGGGTTTTTAACCAATCTTGTGCATCCAATATGTGATTTTGTGTCATTGGTTGAACATTTAGGTCATTTTCGTCCTCCCTAGGCTTATTCTAATCCAATTAGGATTTTTAACCAATCTTATGCATCCAATATGTGATTTTGTGTCATTGGTTGCACATTTAGGTCATTTTCGTCCTCCCTAGGCTTATTCTAATCCAATTAGGGTTTTTAACCAATCATGTGCATATAATAAGTGATTTTGTGTTATTGGTAATCCAATTAGGTCATTTTCGTCCTCGCTAGGCTTATTCTATTCCAATTAGGGTTTTTTACCAATCTTGTGCATCAGATATGTGATTTTGTGTCATTGGTTGCACATTTAGGTCATTTTCGTCCTCCCTAGGCTTATTCTAATCCAATTAGGGTTTTTAACCAATCTTGTGCATATAATAAGTAATTTTGTGTTATTGGTAATCCAATTAGTTCATTTTCGTCCTCGTTAGGCTTATTCTAATCCAATTAGGGTTTTTTACCAATCTTGTGAATCCAATATGTGATTTTGTGTCATTGGTTGAACATTTAGGTCATTTTCGTCCTCCCTAGGCTTATTCTAATCCAATTAGGGTTTTTAACCAATCTTGTGCATCCAATATGTGATTTTGTGTCATTGGTTGAACATTTAGGTCATTTTCGTCCTCCCTAGGCTTATTCTAATCCAATTAGGATTTTTAACCAATCTTGTGCATCCAATATGATATTTTGTGTCATTTTGTGTCATTGGTTGAACATTTAGGTCATTTTCGTCCTCCCTAGGCTTATTCTAATCCAATTAGGGTTTTTAACCAATCTTGTGCATCCAATATGTGATTTTGTGTCATTTTGTGTCATTTGTAATCCAATTAGGTCATTTTCGTCCTTGCTAGGCTTATTCTAATCCAATTAGGGTTTTTAACCAATCTTGTGCATCCAATATGTGATTTTGTGTCATTGGTTGAACATTTAGGTCATTTTCGTCCTCCCTAGCCTTATTCTAATCCAATTAGGGTTTTTAACCAATCTTGTGCATCCAATATGTGATTTTGTGTCATTGGTTGAACATTTAGGTCATTTTCGTCCTCCCTAGGCTTATTCAAATCCAATTAGGGTTTTTAACCAATCTTGTGCATCCAATATGTGATTTTGTGTCATTTTGTGTCATTGGTTGAACATTTAGGTCATTTTCGTCCTCCCTAGGCTTATTCTAATCCAATTAGGGTTTTTAAACAATCTTGTGCATCCAATATATGATTTTGTGTCATTGGTTGAACATTTAGGTCATTTTCGTCCTCCCTAGGCTTATTCTAATCCAATTAGGGTTTTTAACCAATCTTGTGCATCCAATATGTGATTTTGTGTCATTGGTTGAACATTTAGGTCATTTTCGTCCTCCCTAGCCTTATTCTAATCCAATTAGGGTTTTTAACCAATCTTGTGCATCCAATATGTGATTTTGTGTCATTGTTTGAACATTTAGGTCATTTTCGTCCTCCCTAGGCTTATTCTAATCCAATTAGGGTTTTTAACCAATCTTGTGCATCCAATATGTGATTTTGTGTCATTGGTTGAACATTTAGGTCATTTTCGCCTTGCTAGGCTAATTCTAATCCAATTAGGGTTTTTAACCAATCTTGTGCATCCAATATGTGATTTTGTACCATTTTGTGTCATTGGTTGAACATTTAGGTCATTTTCGTCCTCCCTAGGCTTATTCTAATCCAATTAGGGTTTTTAACCAATCTTGTGCATCCAATATGTGATTTTGTGTCATTTTGTGTCATTGGTTGAACATTTAGGTCATTTTCTTCCTCCCTTGGCTTATTCTAATCCAATTAGGGTTTTTAAGCAATCTTGTGCATCCAATATGTGATTTTGTGTCATTTTGTGTCATTGGTTGAACATTTAGGTCATTTTCGTCCTCCCTAGGCTTATTCTAATCCAATTAGGGTTTTTAACCAATCTTGTGCATCCAATTTGTGATTTTGTGTCATTTTGTGTCCATGGTTGAATATTTAGTTTATTTTCGTCCTCCCTAGGCTTATTCTAATCCAATTAGGGTTTTTAACCAATCTTGTGCATCCAATATGTGATTTTGTGTCATTTTGTGTCATTGGTTGAACATTTAGGTCATTTTCGTCCTCCCTAGGCTTATTCTAAGCCAATTAGGGTTTTTAACCAATCTTGTGCATCCAATATGTGATTTTGTGTCATTGGTTGAACATTTAGGTCATTTTCGTCCTCCCTAGCCTTATTCTAATCCAATTAGGGTTTTTAACCAATCTTGTGCATCCAATATGTGATTTTGTGTCATTGGTTGAACATTTAGGTCATTTTCGTCCTCCCTAGTCTTATTCTAATCAAATTAGGGTTTTTAACCAATCTTGTGCATCCAATATGTGATTTTGTGTCATTGGTGGCACATTTAGGTCATTTTCGTCCTCCCTAGGCTTATTCTAATCGAAGTAGGGTTTTTAACCAATCTTGTGCATCCAATATGTGATTTTGTGTCATTTTGTGTCATTGGTTGAACATTTAGGTCATTTTCGTCCTCCCTAGCCTTATTCTAATCAAATTAGGGTTTTTAACCAATCTTGTGCATCCAATATGTGATTTTGTGTCATTGGTGGCACATTTAGGTCATTTTCGTCCTCCCTAGGCTTATTCTAATCGAAGTAGGGTTTTTAACCAATCTTGTGCATCCAATATGTGATTTTGTGTCATTGGTTGAACATTTAGGTCATTTTCGTCCTCCCTAAGCTTATTCTAATCAAATTAGGGTTTTTAACCAATCTTGTGCATCCAATATGTGATTTTGTGTCATTGGTTGAACATTTAGGTTATTTTCGTCCTCCCCAGGCATTTTCTAATCCAATTAGGGTTTTTAACCAATCTTGTGCATCCAATATGTGATTTTGTGTCATTTTGGGTCATTGGTTGAACATTTAGGTCATTTTCGTCCTCCCTAGGCTTATTCTAATCCAATTAGGGTTTTTAACCATTCTTGTGCATCCAATATGTGATTTTGTGTTCTTGGTTCCATATTTAGGTCATTTTCGTCATCGCTAGGCTTATTCTAATCCAATTAGGGTTTTTAACCAATCTTGTGCATCCAATATGTGATTTTGTGTCATTGGTTGAACATTTAGGTCATTTTCGTCCTCCCTAGCCTTATTCTAATCAAATTAGGGTTTTTAACCAATCTTGTGCATCCAATCTGTGATTTTGTGTCATTGGTGGCACATTTAGGTCATTTTCGTCCACGCTAAGCTTATTCTAATCCAAGTAGGGTTTTTAACCAATCTAGTGCATCCAATATGTGATTTTGTGTTCTTGGTTGCACATTTAGGTCATTTTCGTCGTCGCTAGGCTTATTCTAATCCAATTAGGGTTTTTAACCAATCTTGTGCATCCAATAAGTGATTTTGTGTCATTGGTTGAACATTTAGGTCATTTTCGTCCTCCCTAGGCTTATTCTAATCGAAGTAGGGTTTTTAACCAATCTTGTGCATCCAATATGTGATTTTGAGTCATTTTGTGTCATTGTATGAACATTTAGGTCATTTTCGTCCTCCCTAAGCTTATTCTAATCCAATTAGGGTTCTTAACCAATCTTGTGCTTCCAATATGTGATTTTGTGTTCTTGGTTGCACATTTAGGTCATTTTAGTCCTCGCTAGGCTTATTCTAATCCAATTAGGGTTTTTAACCAATCTTGTGCATCCATTATGTGATTTTGTATCATTGTTGAACATTTAGGTCATTTTCGTCCTCCCTAGCCTTATTCTAATCAAATTAGGGTTTTTTACCAATCTTGTGCATCCAATCTGTGATTTTGTGTCATTGGTGGCACATTTAGGTCATTTTCGTCCTCGCTAAGCTTATTCTAATCCAAGTAGGGTTTTTAACCAATCTTGTGCATCCAATATGTGATTTTGTGTCATTTTGTGTCATTGGTTGAACATTTAGGTCATTTTCGTCCTCCCTAGGCTTATTCTAATCCAATTAGGGTTTTTAACCAATCTTGTACTTCCAATATGTGATTTTGTGTCATCGGTTGAACATTTAGGTCATTTTCGTCCTCCCTAGGCTTATTCTAATCCAATTAGGGTTTTTAACCAATCTTGTGCATCCAATATGTGATTTTGTGTCATTGGTTGAACATTTAGGTCATTTTCGTCCTCCCTAGCCTTATTCTAATCCAATTAGGGTTTTTAACCAATCTTGTGCATCCAATAAGTGATTTTGTGTCATTGGTTGAACATTTAGGTCATTTTCGTCCTCCCTAGGCTTATTCTAATCCAATTAGGGTTTTTAACCAATCTTGTGCATCCAATAAGTGATTTTGTTTCATTGGTTGAACATTTAGGTTATTTTCGTCTTCGCTAGGCTTATTCTAATCCAATTAGGGTTTTTAACCAATCTTGTGCATCCAATATGTTATTTTGTGTCATTTTGGGTCATTGGTTGAACATTTAGGTCATTTTCGTCCTCCTTAGGCTTATTCTAATCCAATTAGGGTTTTTAACCATTCTTGTGCATCCAATATGTGATTTTGTGTTCTTGGTTCCACATTTAGGTCATTTTCGTCCTCGCTAGGCTTATTCTAATCCAATTAGGGTTTTTAACCAATCTTGTGCATCCAATATGTGATTTTGTGTCATTGGTTGAACATTTAGGTCATTTTCGTCCTCCCTAGGCTTATTCTAATCGAAGTAGGGTTTTTAACCAATCTTGTGCATCCAATATGTGATTTTGTGTCATTTTGTGTCATTGGTTGAACATTTAGGTCATTTTCGTCCTCCCTAGCCTTATTCTAATCAAATTAGGGTTTTTAACCAATCTTGTGCATCCAATCTGTGATTTTGTGTCATTGGTGGCACATTTAGGTCATTTTCGTCCTCCCTAGGCTTATTCTAATCGAAGTAGGGTTTTTAACCAATCTTGTGCATCCAATATGTGATTTTGTGTCATTTTGTGTCATTGGTTGAACATTTATGTCATTTTCGTCCTCCCTAAGCTTATTCTAATCAAATTAGGGTTTTTAACCAATCTTGTGCATCCAATCTGTGATTTTGTGTCATTGGTGGCACATTTAGGTCATTTTCGTCCTCGCTAAGCTTATTCTAATCCAAGTAGGGTTTTTAACCAATCTTGTGCATCCAATATGTGATTTTGTGTTCTTGGTTGCACATTTAGGTCATTTTCGTCGTCGCTAGGCTTATTCTAATCCAATTAGGGTTTTTAACCAATCTTGTGCATCCAATAAGTGATTTTGTGTCATTGGTTGCACATTTAGGTCATTTTCGTCCTCGCTAAGCTTATTCTAATCCAAGTAGGGATTTTAACCAATCTTGTGCATCCAATATGTGATTTTGTGTCATTTTGGGTCATTGGTTGAACATTTAGGTCATTTTCGTCCTCCCTAGGCTTATTCTAATCCAATTAGGGTTTTTAACCAATCTTGTGCATCCAATATGTGATTTTATGTTCTTGGTTGCACATTTAGGTCATTTTCGTCGTCGCTAGGCTTATTCTAATCCAATTAGGGTTTTTAACCAATCTTGTGCATCCAATAAGTGATTTTGTGTCATTGGTTGAACATTTAGGTCATTTTCGTCCTCCCTAAGCTTATTCTAATCCAATTAGGGTTCTTAACCAATCTTGTGCTTCCAATATGTCATTTTGTGTTCTTGGTTGCACATTTAGGTCATTTTCGTCCTCGCTAGGCTTATTCTAATCCAATTAGGGTTTTTAACCAATCTTGTGGATCCAATATGTGATTTTGTGTTCTTGGTTGCACATTTAGGTCATTTTCGTCGTCGCTAGGCTTATTCTAATCCAATTAGGGTTTTTAACCAATCTTGTGCATCCAATAAGTGATTTTGTGTCATTGGTTGAACATTTAGGTCATTTTTGTCCTCGCTAGGCTTATTCTAATCCAATTAAAGTTTTTAACTAATCTTGTGCATCCAATATGTGATTTTGTGTCATTTTGGGTCATTGGTTGAACATTTAGGTCATTTTCGTCCTCCCTAGGCTTATTCTAATCCAATTAGGGTTTTTAACCATTCTTGTGCATCCAATATGTGATTTTGTGTTCTTGGTTCCACATTTAGGTCATTTTCGTCCTCGCTAGGCTTATTCTAATCCATATAGGTTTTTTAACCAATCTTGTGCATCCAATATGTGATTTTGTGTCATTGGTTGAACATTTAGGTCATTTTCGTCCTCCCTAGCCTTATTCTTATCAAATTAGGGTTTTTAACCAATCTTGTGCATCCAATCTGTGATTTTGTGTCATTGGTGGCACATTTAGGTCATTTTCGTCCTCCCTAGGCTTATTCTAATCGAAGTAGGGTTTTTAACCAATCTTGTGCATCCAATATGTGATTTTGTGTCATTTTGTGTCATTGGTTGAACATTTAGGTCATTTTCGTCCTCCCTAGCCTTATTCTAATGAAATTAGGGTTTTTAACCAATCTTGTGCATCCAATCTGTGATTTTGTGTCATTGGTGGCACATTTAGGTCATTTTCGTCCTCGCTAAGCTTATTCTAATCCAAGTAGGGTTTTTAACCAATCTTGTGCATCCAATATGTGATTTTGTATTCTTGTTTGCACATTTAGGTCATTTTTGTCCTCGCTAGGCTCATTCTAATCCAATTAGAGTTTTTAACCAATCTTGTGCATCCAATAAGTGATTTTGTGTCATTGATTGAACATTTAGGTCATTTTCGTCCTCCCTAGGCTTATTCTAATCCAATTAGGGTTTTTAACCAATCTTGTGCATCCAATATGTGATTTTGTGTCGTTGGTTGAACATTTAGGTCATTTTCGTCCTCCCCAGGCTTTTTCTAATCCAATTAGGGTTTTTAACCAATCTTGTGCATCCAATAAGTGATTTTGTGTCATTGGTTGAACATTTAGGTCATTTTCGTCTTCGCTAGGCTTATTCTAATCCAATTAGGGTTTTTAACCAATCTTGTGCATCCAATATGTGATTTTGTGTCATTTTGGGTCATTGGTTGAACATTTAGGTCATTTTCGTCCTCCCTAGGCTTATTCTAATCCAATTAGGCTTTTTAACCATTCTTGTGCATCCAATATGTGATTTTGTGTTCTTGGTTCCACATTTAGGTCATTTTCGTCCTCGCTAGGCTTATTCTAATCCAATTAGGGTTTTTAACCAATCTTGTGCATCCAATATGTGATTTTGTGTCATTGGTTGAACATTTAGGTCATTTTCGTCCTCCCTAGCCTTATTCTAATCAAATTAGGGTTTTTAACCAATCTTGTGCATCCAATATGTGATTTTGTGTCATTGGTTGCACATTTAGGTCATTTTCGTCCTCCCTAGGCTTATTCTAATCGAAGTAGGGTTTTTAACCAATCTTGTGCATCCAATATGTGATTTTGTGTCATTTTGTGTCATTGGTTGAACATTTAGGTCATTTTCGTCCTCCCTAGCCTTATTCTAATCAAATTAGGGTTTTTAACCAATCTTGTGCATCCAATCTGTGATTTTGTGTCATTGGTGGCACATTTAGGTCATTTTCGTCCTCGCTAAGCTTATTCTAATCCAAGTAGGGTTTTTAACCAATCTTTTGCATCCAATATGTGATTTTGTATTCTTGTTTGCACATTTAGGTCATTTTTGTCCTCGCTAGGCTCATTCTAATCCAATTAGAGTTTTTAACCAATCTTGTGCATCCAATAAGTGATTTTGTGTCATTGATTGAACATTTAGGTCATTTTCGTCCTCCCTAGGCTTATTCTAATCCAATTAGGGTTTTTAACCAATCTTGTGCATCCAATATATGATTTTGTGTCATTGGTTGAACATTTAGGTCATTTTCGTCCTCCCTAGGCTTTTTCTAATCCAATTAGGGTTTTTAACCAATCTTGTGCATCCAATAAGTGATTTTGTGTCATTGGTTGAACATTTAGGTCATTTTCGTCTTCGCTAGGCTTATTCTAATCCAATTAGGGTTTTTAACCAATCTTGTGCATCCAATATGTGATTTTGTGTCATTGGTTGAACATTTAGGTCATTTTCGTCCTCCCCAGGCTTTTTCAAATCCAATTAGGGTTTTTAACCAATCTTGTGCATCCAATAAGTGATTTTGTGTCATTGGTTGAACATTTAGGTCATTTTCGTGTTCGCTAGGCTTATTCTAATCCAATTAGGGTTTTTAACCAATCTTGTGCATCCAATATGTGATTTTGTGTCATTTTGGGTCATTGGTTGAACATTTAGGTCATTTTCGTCCTCCCTAGGCTTATTCTAATCCAATTAGGGTTTTTAACCATTCTTGTGCATCCAATATGTGATTTTGTGTTCTTGGTTCCACATTTAGGTCATTTTCGTCCTCGCTAGGCTTATTCTAATCCAATTAGGGTTCTTAACCAATCTTGTGCATCCAATCTGTGATTTTGTGTCATTGGTGGCACATTTAGGTCATTTTCGTCCTCGCTAGGCATATTCTAATCCAAGTATGGTTTTTAAAGAATCTTGTGCATCCAATATGTGATTTTGTGTCATTGGTTGAACATTTAGGTCATTTTCGTCCTCCCTAGCCTTATTCTAATCAAATTAGGGTTTTTCACCAATCTTGTGCATCCAATCTGTGATTTTGTGTCATTGGTGGCACATTTAGGTCATTTTCGTCCTCGCTAAGCTTATTCTAATCCAAGTAGGGTTTTTAACCAATCTTGTGCATCCAATATGTGATTTTGTGTCATTTTGGGTCATTGGTTGAACATTTAGGTCATTTTCGTCCTCCCTAGGCTTATTCTAATCCAATTAGGGTTTTTAACCAATCTTGTGCATCCAATATGTGATTTTATGTTCTTGGTTGCACATTTAGGTCATTTTCGTCTTCGCTAGGCTTATTCTAATCCAATTAGGGTTTTTAACCAATCTTGTGCATCCAATATGTGATTTTGTGTCATTGGTTGAACATTTAGGTCATTTTCGTCCTCCCTAGCCTTATTCTAATCAAATTAGGGTTTTTAACCAATCTTGTGCATCCAATCTGTGATTTTTTGTCATTGGTGGCACATTTAGGTCATTTTCGTCCACGCTACGCTTATTCTAATCCAAGTAGGGTTTTTAACCAATCTTGTGCATCCAATATGTGATTTTGTGTTCATGGTTGCACATTTAGGTCATTTTCATCGTCGCTAGGCTTATTCTAATCCAATTAGGGTTTTTAACCAATCTTGTGCATCCAATAAGTGATTTTGTGTCATTGGTTGCACATTTAGGTCATTTTCGTCCTCCCTAGGCTTATTCTAATCGAAGTAGGGTTTTTAACCAATCTTGTGCATCCAATATGTGATTGTGTCATTTTATGTCATTGGTTGAACATTTAGGTCATTTTCGTCCTCCCTAAGCTTATTCTAATCCAATTAGGGTTCTTAACCAATCTTGTGCATCCAATATGTGATTTTGTGTTCTTGGTTGCACATTTAGGTCATTTTCGTCCTCGCTAGGCTTATTCGAATCCAATTAGGGTTTTTAACCAATCTTGTGCATCCAATATGTGATTTTGTGTCATTGGTTGATCATTTAGGTTATTTTCGTCCTCTCTAGGCTTATTCTAATCAAATTAGGGTTTTTAACCAATCTTGTGCATCCAATATGTGATTTTGTGTTCTTGGTTGCACATTTATGTCATTTTCGTCTTGGCTAGGCTTATTCTAATCCAAGTAGGGTTTTTAACCAATCTTGTGCATCTAATATGTGATTTTGTGTCATTTTGTGTCATTGGTTGGACATTTACGTCATTTTCGTTCTCCCTAAGCCTATTCTAATCCAATTAGGGTTCATAACCAATCTTATGCATCCAATATGTGATTTTATGTTCTTGATTGCACATTTAGGTTGCTTTCGTCCTCCCTAAGCATATTCTAATCCAATTAGGGTTCTTAACCAATCTTGTGCATATAATAAGTGATTTTCTGTCATTGATTGAACATTTAGGTCATTTTCGTCCTCCCTAGGCTTATTCTAATCCAATTAGGGTTTTTAACCAATCTTGTGCATCCAATAAGTGATTTTGTGTCATTGGTTGAACATTTAGGTCATTTTCGTCCTCCCTAGGCTTATTCTAATCCAATTAGGGTTTTTAACCATTCTTGTGCATCCAATATGTGATTTTGTGTTCTTGGTTCCACATTTAGGTCATTTTCGTCCTCGCTAGGCTTATTCTAATCCATATAGGTTTTTTAACCAATCTTGTGCATCCAATATGTGATTTTGTGTCATTGGTTGAACATTTAGGTCATTTTCGTCCTCCCTAGCCTTATTCTTATCAAATTAGGGTTTTTAACCAATCTTGTGCATCCAATCTGTGATTTTGTGTCATTGGTGGCACATTTAGGTCATTTTCGTCCTCCCTAGGCTTATTCTAATCGAAGTAGGGTTTTTAACCAATCTTGTGCATCCAATATGTGATTTTGTGTCATTTTGTGTCATTGGTTGAACATTTAGGTCATTTTCGTCCTCCCTAGCCTTATTCTAATCAAATTAGGGTTTTTAACCATTCTTGTGCATCCAATATGTGATTTTGTGTTCTTGGTTCCACATTTAGGTCATTTTCGTCTTCGCTAGGCTTATTCTAATCCAATTAGGGTTTTTAACCAATCTTGTGCATCCAATATGTGATTTTGTGTCATTGGTTGAACATTTAGGTCATTTTCGTCCTCCCTAGCCTTATTCTAATCAAATTAGGGTTTTTAACCAATCTTGTGCATCCAATATGTGATTTTGTGTCAATGGTGGCACATTTCGGTCATTTTCGTCCTCCCTAGGCTTATTCTAATCGAAGTAGGGTTTTTAACCAATCTTGTGCATCCAATATGTGATTTTGTGTCATTTTGTGTCATTGGTTGAACATTTAGGTCATTTTCGTCCTCCCTAGCCTTATTCTAATCAAATTAGGGTTTTTAACCAATCTTGTGCATCCAATATGTGATTTTGTGTCATTGGTTGAAAATTTAGGTCATTTTCGTCCTCCCCAGGCTTTTTCTAATCCAATTAGGGTTTTTAACCAATCTTGTGCATCCAATAAGTGATTTTGTGTCATTGGTTGAACATTTAGGTCATTTTCGTCTTCGCTAGGCTTATTCTAATCCAATTAGGGTTTTTAACCAATCTTGTGCATCCAATAAGTGATTTTGTGTCATTGGTTGAACATTTAGGTCATTTTCGTCCTCCCTAGGCTTATTCTAATCGAAGTAGGGTTTTTAACCAATCTTGTGCATCCATTATGTGATTTTGTGTCATTGGTTGAACATTTAGGTCATTTTCGTCCTCCCCAGGCTTTTTCTAATCCAATTAGGGTTTTTAAACAATCTTGTGCATCCAATAAGTGATTTTGTGTCATTGGTTGAACATTTAGGTCATTTTCGTCTTCGCTAGGATTATTCTAATCCAATTAGGGTTTTTAACCAACCTTGTGCATCCAATATGTGATTTTGTGTCATTTTGGGTCATTGGTTGAACATTTAGGTCATTTTCGTCCTCCCTAGGCTTATTCTAATCCAATTAGGGTTTTTAACCATTCTTGTGCATCCAATATGTGATTTTGTGTTCTTGGTTCCACATTTAGGTCATTTTCGTCCTCGCTAGGCTTATTCTAATCCATATAGGTTTTTTAACCAATCTTGTGCATCCAATATGTGATTTTGTGTCATTGGTTGAACATTTAGGTCATTTTCGTCCTCCCTAGCCTTATTCTAATCAAATTAGGGTTTTTAACCAATCTTGTGCATCCAATCTGTGATTTTGTGTCATTGGTGGCACATTTAGGTCATTTTCGTCCTCCCTAGGCTTATTCTAATCGAAGTAGGGTTTTTAACCAATCTTGTGCATCCAATATGTGATTTTGTGTCATTTTGTGTCATTGGTTGAACATTTAGGTCATTTTCGTCCTCCCTAAGCTTATTCTAATCAAATTAGGGTTTTTAACCAATCTTGTGCATCCAATATGTGATTTTCTGTCATTGGTTGAACATTTAGGTTATTTTCGTCCTCCCCAGGCATTTTCTAATCCAATTAGGGTTTTTAACCAATCTGGTGCATCCAATAAGTGATTTTATGTCATTGGTTGAACATTTAGGTCATTTTCGTCTTCGCTAGGCTTATTCTAATCCAATTAGGGGTTTTAACCAATCTTGTGCATTCAATATGTGATTTTGTGTCATTTTGGGTCATTGGTTGAACATTTAGGTCATTTTCGTCCTCCCTAGGCTTATTCTAATCCAATTAGGGTTTTTAACCATTCTTGTGCATCCAATATGTGATTTTGTGTTCTTGGTTCCACATTTAGGTCATTTTCGTCCTCGCTAGGCTTATTCTAATCCATATAGGTTTTTTAACCAATCTTGTGCATCCAATATGTGATTTTGTGTCATTGGTTGAACATTTAGGTCATTTTCGTCCTCCCTAGCCTTATTCTAATCAAATTAGGGTTTTTAACCAATCTTGTGCATCCAATCTGTGATTTTGTGTCATTGGTGGCACATTTAGGTCATTTTCGTCCTCCCTAGGCTTATTCTAATCGAAGTAGGGTTTTTAACCAATCTTGTGCATCCAATATGTGATTTTGTGTCATTTTGTGTCATTGGTTGAACATTTAGGTCATTTTCGTCCTCCCTAAGCTTATTCTAATCAAATTAGGGTTTTTAACCAATCTTGTGCATCCAATATGTGATTTTCTGTCATTGGTTGAACATTTAGGTTATTTTCGTCCTCCCCAGGCATTTTCTAATCCAATTAGGGTTTTTAACCAATCTGGTGCATCCAATAAGTGATTTTATGTCATTGGTTGAACATTTAGGTCATTTTCGTCTTCGCTAGGCTTATTCTAATCCAATTAGGGGTTTTAACCAATCTTGTGCATTCAATATGTGATTTTGTGTCATTTTGGGTCATTGGTTGAACATTTAGGTCATTTTCGTCCTCCCTAGGCTTATTCTAATCCAATTAGGGTTTTTAACCATTCTTGTGCATCCAATATGTGATTTTGTGTTCTTGGTTCCACATTTAGGTCATTTTCGTCCTCGCTAGGCTTATTCTAATCCAATTAGGCTTTTTAACCATTCTTGTGCATCCAATATGTGATTTTGTGTTCTTGGTTCCACATTTAGGTCATTTTCGTCCTCCCTAGCCTTATTCTAATCCAATTAGGGTTTTTAACCAATCTTGTGCATCCAATATGTGATTTTGTGTCATTGGTTGAACATTTAGGTCATTTTCGTCCTCCCTAGCCTTATTCTAATCCAATTAGGGTTTTTAACCAATCTTGTGCATCCAATATGTGATTTTGTGTCATTGGTTGAACATTTAAGTCATTTTCGTCCTCCCTAGGCTTATTCTAATCCAATTAGGGTTTTTAACCAATCTTGTGCATCCAATATGTGATTTTGTGTCATTGGTTGAACATTTAGGTCATTTTCGTCCTCCCTAGGGTTATTCTAATCCAATTTGGTTTTTAACCAATCTTGTGCATCCAATATGTGATTTTGTATCATTTTGTGTCATTGGTTGAACATTTAGGTCATTTTCGTCCTCCCTAGGCTTATTCTAATCCAATTAGGGTTTTTAACCAATCTTGTGCATCCAATATGTGATTTTGTGATTGGTTGAACATTTAGGTCATTTTCGTCCTCCCTAGGCTTATTCTAAACCAATTAGGGTTTTTAACCAATCTTGTGCATCCAATATGTGATTTTGTGTCATTGGTTGAACATTTAGGTCATTTTCGTCCTCCCTAGCCTTATTCTAATCCAATTAGGGTTTTTAACCAATCTTGTGCATCCAATATGTGATTTTTTGTTATTGGTTGAACATTTAGGTCATTTTCGTCCTCCCTATGCTTATTCTATTCCAATTAGGGTTTTTAACCAATCTTGTGCATCCAATATGTGATTTTGTGTCATTTTGTGTCATTGGTTGAACATTTAGGTCATTTTCGTCCTGCCTAGCCTTATTCTAATCCAATTAGGGTTTTTAACCAATCTTGTGCATCCAATATGTGATTTTGTGTCATTGGTTGAACATTTAGGTCACTTTCGTCCTCCCTAGGCTTATTCTATTCCAATTAGGGCTTTTAACCAATCTTGTGCATCCAATATGTGATTTTGTGTCATTGGTTGAACATTTAGGTCATTTTCGTCCTCCCTAGCCTTATTCTAATCCAATTAGGGTTTTTAACCAATCTTGTGCATCCAATATGTGATTTTGTGTCATTGGTTGAACATTTAGGTCATTTTCGTCCTCCCTAGTCTTATTCTAATCAAATTAGGGTTTTTAACCAATCTTGTGCATCCAATATGTGATTTTGTGTCATTGGTGGCACATTTAGGTCATTTTCGTCCTCCCTAGGCTTATTCTAATCGAAGTAGGGTTTTTAACCAATCTTGTGCATCCAATATGTGATTTTGTGTCATTTTGTGTCATTGGTTGAACATTTAGGTCATTTTCGTCCTCCCTAGCCTTATTCTAATCAAATTAGGGTTTTTAACCAATCTTGTGCATCCAATATGTGATTTTGTGTCATTGGTGGCACATTTAGGTCATTTTCGTCCTCCCTAGGCTTATTCTAATCGAAGTAGGGTTTTTAACCAATCTTGTGCATCCAATATGTGATTTTGTGTCATTGGTTGAACATTTAGGTCATTTTCGTCCTCCCTAAGCTTATTCTAATCAAATTAGGGTTTTTAACCAATCTTGTGCATCCAATATGTGATTTTGTGTCATTGGTTGAACATTTAGGTTATTTTCGTCCTCCCCAGGCATTTTCTAATCCAATTAGGGTTTTTAACCAATCTTGTGCATCCAATATGTGATTTTGTGTCATTTTGGGTCATTGGTTGAACATTTAGGTCATTTTCGTCCTCCCTAGGCTTATTCTAATCCAATTAGGGTTTTTAACCATTCTTGTGCATCCAATATGTGATTTTGTGTTCTTGGTTCCATATTTAGGTCATTTTCGTCATCGCTAGGCTTATTCTAATCCAATTAGGGTTTTTAACCAATCTTGTGCATCCAATATGTGATTTTGTGTCATTGGTTGAACATTTAGGTCATTTTCGTCCTCCCTAGCCTTATTCTAATCAAATTAGGGTTTTTAACCAATCTTGTGCATCCAATCTGTGATTTTGTGTCATTGGTGGCACATTTAGGTCATTTTCGTCCTCCCTAGGCTTATTCTAATCGAAGTAGGGTTTTTAACCAATCTTGTGCATCCAATATGTGATTTTCTGTTCTTGGTTCCACATTTAGGTCATTTTCGTCCTCGCTAGGCTTATTCTAATCCAATTAGGGTTTTTAACCAATCTTGTGCATCCAATATGTGATTTTGTGTCATTGGTTGAACATTTAGGTCGTTTTCGTCCTCGCTAGCCTTATTCTAATCAAATTAGGGTTTTTAACCAATCTTGTGCATCCAATCTGTGATTTTGTGTAATTGGTGGCACATTTATGTCATTTTCGTCCTCCCTAGGCTTATTCTAATCGAAGTAGGGTTTTTAACCAATCTTGTGCATCCAATATGTGATTTTGTGTCATTTTGTGTCATTAGTTGAACATTTAGGTCATTTTCGTCCTCCCTAAGCTTATTCTAATCAAATTAGGGTTTTTAACCAATCTTGTGCATCCAATCTGTGATTTTGTGTCATTGGTGGCACATTTAGGTCATTTTCGTCCTCGCTAAGCTTATTCTAATCCAAGTAGGGTTTTTAACCAATCTTGTGCATCCAATATGTGATTTTGTGTTCTTGGTTGCACATTTAGGTCATTTTCGTCGTCGCTAGGCTTATTCTAATCCAATTAGGGTTTTTAACCAATCTTGTGCATCCAATA
>JBBPBQ010000009.1:2130591-2161024 GCA_037974755.1 Cicer yamashitae | reverse complement strand
TTCTAATCCAATTAGGGTTTTTAACCAATCTTGTGCATCCAATAAGTGATTTTATGTTATTGGTTGAACATTTAGGTCATTTTCGTCTTCGCTAGGCTTATTCTAATCCAATTAGGGGTTTCAACCAATCTTGTGCATTCAATATGTGATTTTGTGTCATTTTGGGTCATTGGTTGAACATTTAGGTCATTTTCGTCCTCCCTAGGCTTATTCTAATCCAATTAGGGTTTTTAACCATTCTTGTGCATCCAATATGTGATTTTGTGTTTTTGGTTCCACATTTAGGTCATTTTCGTCCTCGCTACGCTTATTCTAATCCAATTAGGGTTTTTAACCAATCTTGTGCATCCAATATGTGATTTTGTGTCATTGGTTGAACATTTAGGTCATTTTCGTCCTCCCTAGCCTTATTCTAATCCAATTAGGGTTTTTAACCAATCTTGTGCATCCAATATGTGATTTTGTGTCATTGGTTGCACATTTAGGTCATTTTCGTCCTCCCTAGGCTTATTCTAATCGAAGTAGGGTTTTTAACCAATCTTGTGCATCCAATATGTGATTTTGTGTCATTTTGTGTCATTGGTTGAACATTTAGGTCATTTTCGTCCTCCCTAGCCTTATTCTAATCAAATTAGGGTTTTTAACCAATCTTGTGCATCCAATCTGTGATTTTGTGTCATTGGTGGCACATTTAGGTCATTTTCGTCCTCGCTAAGCTTATTCTAATCCAAGTAGGGTTTTTAACCAATCTTTTGCATCCAATATGTGATTTTGTATTCTTGTTTGCACATTTAGGTCATTTTTGTCCTCGCTAGGCTCATTCTAATCCAATTAGAGTTTTTAACCAATCTTGTGCATCCAATAAGTGATTTTGTGTCATTGATTGAACATTTAGGTCATTTTCGTCCTCCCTAGGCTTATTCTAATCCAATTAGGGTTTTTAACCAATCTTGTGCATCCAATATATGATTTTGTGTCATTGGTTGAACATTTAGGTCATTTTCGTCCTCCCTAGGCTTTTTCTAATCCAATTAGGGTTTTTAACCAATCTTGTGCATCCAATAAGTGATTTTGTGTCATTGGTTGAACATTTAGGTCATTTTCGTGTTCGCTAGGCTTATTCTAATCCAATTAGGGTTTTTAACCAATCTTGTGCATCCAATATGTGATTTTGTGTCATTTTGGGTCATTGGTTGAACATTTAGGTCATTTTCGTCCTCCCTAGGCTTATTCTAATCCAATTAGGGTTTTTAACCATTCTTGTGCATCCAATATGTGATTTTGTGTTCTTGGTTCCATATTTAGGTCATTTTCGTCCTCGCTAGGCTTATTCTAATCCAATTAGGGTTTTTAACCAATCTTGTGCATCCAATATGTGATTTTGTGTCATTGGTTGAACATTTAGGTCATTTTCGTCCTCCCTAGCCTTATTCTAATCAAATTAGGGTTTTTAACCAATCTTGTGCATCCAATCTGTGATTTTGTGTCATTGGTGGCACATTTAGGTCATTTTCGTCCACGCTAAGCTTATTCTAATCCAAGTAGGGTTTTTAACCAATCTTGTGCATCCAATATGTGATTTTGTGTTCTTGGTTGCACATTTAGGTCATTTTCGTCGTCGCTAGGCTTATTCTAATCCAATTAGGGTTTTTAACCAATATTGTGCATCCAATAAATGATTTTGTGTCATTCGTTGCACATTTAGGTCATTTTCGTCCTCCCTAGGCTTATTCTAATCGAAGTAGGGTTTTTAACCAATCTTGTGCATCCAATATGTGATTTTGTGTCATTTTGTGTCATTGTATGAACATTTAGGTCATTTTCGTTCTCCCTAGGCTTATTCTAATCCAATTAGGGTTTTTAACCAATCTTGTGCATCAAATATGTGATTTTGTGTTCTTGGTTGCACATTTAGGTCATTTTCGTCGTCGCTAGGCTTATTCTAATCCAATTAGGGTTTTTAACCAATCTTGTGCATCCAATAAGTGATTTTGTGTCATTGGTTGATCATTTAGGTCATTTTCGTCCTCCCTAGGCTTATTTTAATCGAAGTAGGGTTTTTAACCAATCTTGTGCATCCAATATGTGATTTTGTGTCATTGGTTGAACATTTAGGTCATTTTCGTCCTCCCCAGGCTTTTTCTAATCCAATTAGGGTTTTTAACCAATCTTGTGCATCCAATAAGCGATTTTGTGTCATTGGTTGAACATTTAGGTCATTTTCGTCCTCCCTAGCCTTATTCTAATCAAATTAGGGTTTTTAACCAATCTTGTGCATCCAATCTGTGATTTTGTGTCATTGGTGGCACATTTAGGTCATTTTCGTCCTCGCTAAGCTTATTCTAATCCAAGTAGGGTTTTTAACCAATCTTGTGCATCCAATATGTGATTTTGTGTTCTTGGTTGCACATTTAGGTCATTTTCGTCGTCGCTAGGCTTATTCTAATCCAATTAGGGTTTTTAACCAATCTTGTGCATCCAATAAATGATTTTGTGTCATTCGTTGCACATTTAGGTCATTTTCGTCCTCCCTAGGCTTATTCTAATCGAAGTAGGGTTTTTAACCAATCTTGTGCATCCAATATGTGATTTTGTGTCATTTTGTGTCATTGTATGAACATTTAGGTCATTTTCGTCCTCCCTAAGCTTATTCTAATCCAATTAGGGTTCTTAACCAATCTTGTGCTTCCAATATGTCATTTTGTGTTCTTGGTTGCACATTTAGGTCATTTTCGTCCTCGCTAGGCTTATTCTAATCCAATTAGGGTTTTTAACCAATCTTGTGGATCCAATATGTGATTTTGTGTTCTTGGTTGCACATTTAGGTCATTTTCGTCGTCGCTAGGCTTATTCTAATCCAATTAGGGTTTTTAACCAATCTTGTGCATCCAATAAGTGATTTTGTGTCATTGGTTGAACATTTAGGTCATTTTTGTCCTCGCTAGGCTTATTCTAATCCAATTAAAGTTTTTAACTAATCTTGTGCATCCAATATGTGATTTTGTGTCATTTTGGGTCATTGGTTGAACATTTAGGTCATTTTCGTCCTCCCTAGGCTTATTCTAATCCAATTAGGGTTTTTAACCATTCTTGTGCATCCAATATGTGATTTTGTGTTCTTGGTTCCACATTTAGGTCATTTTCGTCCTCGCTAGGCTTATTCTAATCCAATTAGGGTTTTTAACCAATCTTGTGCATCCAATATGTGATTTTGTGTCATTGGTTGAACATTTAGGTCATTTTCGTCCTCCCCAGGCTTTTTCTAATCCAATTAGGGTTTTTAACCAATCTTGTGCATCCAATAAGTGATTTTGTGTCATTGGTTGAACATTTAGGTCATTTTCGTCTTCGCTAGGCTTATTCTAATCCAATTAGGGTTTTTAACCAATCTTGTGCATCCAATATGTGATTTTGTGTCATTGGTTGAACATTTAGGTCATTTTCGTCCTCCCTAGCCTTATTCTAATCCAATTAGGGTTTTTAACCAATCTTGTGCATCCAATATGTGATTTTGTGTCATTGGTTGAACATTTAGGTCATTTTCGTCCTCCCTAGCCTTATTCTAATCAAATTAGGGTTTTTAACCAATCTTGTGCATCCAATATGTGATTTTGTGTCATTGGTGGCACATTTAGGTCATTTTCGTCCACGCTAAGCTTATTCTAATCCAAGTAGGGTTTTTAACCAATCTTGTGCATCCAATATGTGATTTTGTGTTCTTGGTTGCACATTTAGGTCATTTTCGTCGTCGCTAGGCTTATTCTAATCCAATTAGGGTTTTTAACCAATATTGTGCATCCAATAAATGATTTTGTGTCATTCGTTGCACATTTAGGTCATTTTCGTCCTCCCTAGGCTTATTCTAATCGAAGTAGGGTTTTTAACCAATCTTGTGCATCCAATATGTGATTTTGTGTCATTTTGTGTCATTGTATGAACATTTAGGTCATTTTCGTCCTCCCTAAGCTTATTCTAATCCAATTAGGGTTCTTAACCAATCTTGTGCTTCCAATATGTCATTTTGTGTTTTTGGTTGCACATATAGGTCATTTTCGTCCTCACTAGGCTTATTCTAATCCAATTAGGGTTTTTAACCAATCTTGTGGATCCAATATGTGATTTTGTGTTCTTGGTTGTACATTTAGGTCATTTTCGTCGTCGCTAGGCTTATTCTAATCCAATTAGGGTTTTTAACCAATCTTGTGCATCCAATAAGTGATTTTGTGTCATTGGTTGAACATTTAGGTCATTTTTGTCCTCGCTAGGCTTATTCTAATCCAATTAAGGTTTTTAACCAATCTTGTGCATCCAATATGTGATTTTGTGTCATTTTGTGTCATTGGTTGAACATTTAGGTCATTTTCGTCCTCCCTAGGCTTATTCTAATCCAATTACGGTTTTTAACCAATCTTGTGCATCCAATAATTGATTTTGTGTCATTTTGTGTCATTGGTTGAACATTTAGGTCATTTTCGTCCTCCCTAGGCTTATTCTAATCCAATTAGGGTTTTTAACCAATCTTGTGCATCCAATATGTGATTTTGTGTCATTTTGTCATTGGTTGAACATTTAGGTCATTTTCATCCTCCATAGGCTTATTCTAATCCAATTAGGGTTTTTAACCAATCTTGTTCATCCAATATGTGATTTTGTGTCATTGGTTGACTATTTAGGTCATTTTTGTCCTCCCTAGGCTTATTCTAATACAATTAGGGTTTTTAACCAATCTTGTGCATCCAATATGGGATTTTGTGTCATTGGTTGAACATTTAGGTCATTTTCGTCCTCCCTAGGCTTATTCTAATCCAATTAGGGTTTTTAACCAATCTTGTGCATCCAATATGTGATTTTGTGTCATTGGTTGAACATTTAGGTCATTTTCGTCCTCCCTAGGCTCATTTAGGTCATTTTCGTCCTCCCTAGGCTTATTCTAATCCAATTAGGGTTTTTAACCAATCTTGTGCATCCAATATGTGATTTTGTGTCATTTTGTGTCATTGGTTGAACATTTAGGTCATTTTCGTCTTCGCTAGGCTTATTCTAATCCAATTAGGGTTTTTAACCAATCTTGTGCATCCAATATGTGATTTTGTGTCATTGGTTGAACATTTAGGTCATTTTCGTCCTCCCCAGGCTTTTTCTAATCCAATTAGGGTTTTTAACCAATCTTGTGCATCCAATAAGTGATTTTGTGTCATTGGTTGAACATTTAGGTCATTTTCGTGTTCGCTAGGCTTATTCTAATCCAATTAGGGTTTTTAACCAATCTTGTGCATCCAATATGTGATTTTGTGTCATTTTGGGTCATTGGTTGAACATTTAGGTCATTTTCGTCCTCCCTAGGCTTATTCTAATCCAATTAGGGTTTTTAACCATTCTTGTGCATCCAATATGTGATTTTGTGTTCTTGGTTGCACATTTAGGTCATTTTCGTCCTCGCTAGGCTTATTCTAATCCAATTAGGGTTTTTAACCAATCTTGTGCATCCAATATGTGATTTTGTGTCATTGGTTGAACAATTAGGTCATTTTCGTCCTCCCTAGCCTTATTCTAATCAAATTAGGGTTTTTTACCAATATTGTGCATCCAATAAACGATTTTGTGTCATTCGTTGCACATTTAGGTCATTTTCGTCCTCCCTAGGCTTATTCTAATCCAATTAGGGTTCTTAACCAATCTTGTGCTTCCAATATGTCATTTTGGGTTATTGGTTGATCATTTAGGTCATTTTCGTCCTCCCTAGGCTTATTCTAATCCAATTAGGGTTTTTAACCTATCTTGTGCATCCAATATGTGATTTTGTGTTCTTGGTTGCACATTTAGGTCATTTTTGTCCCCGCTAGGCTTATTCTAATCCAATTAAGGTTTTTAACCAATCTTGTGCATCCAATATGTGATTTTGTGTCATTGGTTGAACATTTAGGTCATTTTCGTCCTCCCTAGGGTTATTCTAATCGAAGTAGGGTTTTTAACCAATCTTGTGCATCCAATATGTGATTTTGTGTCATTGGTTGAACATTTAGGTCATTTTCCTCCAACCCAGGCTTTTTCTAATCCAATTAGGGTTTTTAACCAATCTTGTGCATCCAATAAGTGATTTTGTGTCATTGGTTGAACATTTAGGTCATTTTCGTCCTCCCTAGCCTTATTCTAATCAAATTAGGGTTTTTAACCAATCTTGTGCATCCAATCTGTGATTTTGTGTCATTGGTGGCACATTTAGGTCATTTTCGTCCACGCTAAGCTTATTCTAATCCAAGTAGGGTTTTTAACCAATCTTGTGCATCCAATATGTGATTTTGTGTTCTTGGTTGCACATTTAGGTCATTTTCGTCGTCGCTAGGCTTATTCTAATCCAATTAGGGTTTTTAACCAATATTGTGCATCCAATAAATGATTTTGTGTCATTCGTTGCACATTTAGGTCATTTTCGTCCTCCCTAGGCTTATTCTAATCCAATTAGGGTTCTTAACCAATCTTGTGCTTCCAATATGTCATTTTGTGTTCTTGGTTGCACATTTAGGTCATTTTCGTCCTCGCTAGGCTTATTCTAATCCAATTAGGGTTTTTAACCAATCTTGTGCATCCAATAAGCGATTTTGTGTCATTGGTTGAACATTTAGGTCATTTTCGTCCTCCCTAGCCTTATTCTAATCAAATTAGGGTTTTTAACCAATCTTGTGCATCCAATCTGTGATTTTGTGTCATTGGTGGCACATTTAGGTCATTTTCGTCCTCGCTAAGCTTATTCTAATCCAAGTAGGGTTTTTAACCAATCTTGTGCATCCAATATGTGATTTTGTGTTCTTGGTTGCACATTTAGGTCATTTTCGTCGTCGCTAGGCTTATTCTAATCCAATTAGGGTTTTTAACCAATCTTGTGCATCCAATAAATGATTTTGTGTCATTCGTTGCACATTTAGGTCATTTTCGTCCTCCCTAGGCTTATTCTAATCGAAGTAGGGTTTTTAACCAATCTTGTGCATCCAATATGTGATTTTGTGTCATTTTGTGTCATTGTATGAACATTTAGGTCATTTTCGTCCTCCCTAAGCTTATTCTAATCCAATTAGGGTTCTTAACCAATCTTGTGCTTCCAATATGTCATTTTGTGTTCTTGGTTGCACATTTAGGTCATTTTCGTCCTCGCTAGGCTTATTCTAATCCAATTAGGGTTTTTAACCAATCTTGTGGATCCAATATGTGATTTTGTGTTCTTGGTTGCACATTTAGGTCATTTTCGTCGTCGCTAGGCTTATTCTAATCCAATTAGGGTTTTTAACCAATCTTGTGCATCCAATAAGTGATTTTGTGTCATTGGTTGAACATTTAGGTCATTTTTGTCCTCGCTAGGCTTATTCTAATCCAATTAAAGTTTTTAACTAATCTTGTGCATCCAATATGTGATTTTGTGTCATTTTGGGTCATTGGTTGAACATTTAGGTCATTTTCGTCCTCCCTAGGCTTATTCTAATCCAATTAGGGTTTTTAACCATTCTTGTGCATCCAATATGTGATTTTGTGTTCTTGGTTCCACATTTAGGTCATTTTCGTCCTCGCTACGCTTATTCTAATCCAATTAGGGTTTTTAACCAATCTTGTGCATCCAATATGTGATTTTGTGTCATTGGTTGAACATTTAGGTCATTTTCGTCCTCCCTAGCCTTATTCTAATCCAATTAGGGTTTTTAACCAATCTTGTGCATCCAATATGTGATTTTGTGTCATTGGTTGAACATTTAGGTCATTTTCGTCCTCCCTAGTCTTATTCTAATCAAATTAGGGTTTTTAACCAATCTTGTGCATCCAATATGTGATTTTGTGTCATTGGTGGCACATTTAGGTCATTTTCGTCCTCCCTAGGCTTATTCTAATCGAAGTAGGGTTTTTAACCAATCTTGTGCATCCAATATGTGATTTTGTGTCATTTTGTGTCATTGGTTGAACATTTAGGTCATTTTCGTCCTCCCTAGCCTTATTCTAATCAAATTAGGGTTTTTAACCAATCTTGTGCATCCAATATGTGATTTTGTGTCATTGGTGGCACATTTAGGTCATTTTCGTCCTCCCTAGGCTTATTCTAATCGAAGTAGGGTTTTTAACCAATCTTGTGCATCCAATATGTGATTTTGTGTCATTGGTTGAACATTTAGGTCATTTTCGTCCTCCCTAAGCTTATTCTAATCAAATTAGGGTTTTTAACCAATCTTGTGCATCCAATATGTGATTTTGTGTCATTGGTTGAACATTTAGGTTATTTTCGTCCTCCCCAGGCATTTTCTAATCCAATTAGGGTTTTTAACCAATCTTGTGCATCCAATAAGTGATTTTATGTTATTGGTTGAACATTTAGGTCATTTTCGTCTTCGCTAGGCTTATTCTAATCCAATTAGGGGTTTTAACCAATCTTGTGCATTCAATATGTGATTTTGTGTCATTTTGGGTCATTGGTTGAACATTTAGGTCATTTTCGTCCTCCCTAGGCTTATTCTAATCCAATTAGGGTTTTTAACCATTCTTGTGCATCCAATATGTGATTTTGTGTTCTTGGTTCCACATTTAGGTCATTTTCGTCCTCGCTAGTCTTATTCTAATCCAATTAGGGTTTTTAACCAATCTTGTGCATCCAATATGTGATTTTTTGTCATCGGTTGAACATTTAGGTCATTTTCGTCCTCCCCAGGCTTATTCTAATCCAATTAGGGTTTTTAACCAATCTTGTGCATCCAATAAGTGATTTTGTGTCATTGGTTGAACATTTAGGTCATTTTCGTCTTCGCTAGGCTTATTCTAATCCAATTAGGGTTTTTAACCAATCTTGTGCATCCAATATGTGATTTTGTGTCATTTTGGGTCATTGGTTGAACATTTAGGTCATTTTCGTCCTCCCTAGGCTTATTCTAATCCAATTAGGGTTTTTAACCATTCTTGTGCATCCAATATGTGATTTTGTGTTCTTGGTTCCACATTTAGGTCATTTTCGTCCTCGCTAGGCTTATTCTAATCCAATTAGGGTTCTTAACCAATCTTGTGCATCCAATCTGTGATTTTGTGTCATTGGTGGCACATTTAGGTCATTTTCGTCCTCGCTAGGCATATTCTAATCCAAGTATGGTTTTTAAAGAATCTTGTGCATCCAATATGTGATTTTGTGTCATTGGTTGAACATTTAGGTCATTTTCGTCCTCCCTAGCCTTATTCTAATCAAATTAGGGTTTTTCACCAATCTTGTGCATCCAATCTGTGATTTTGTGTCATTGGTGGCACATTTAGGTCATTTTCGTCCTCGCTAAGCTTATTCTAATCCAAGTAGGGTTTTTAACCAATCTTGTGCATCCAATATGTGATTTTGTGTCATTTTGGGTCATTGGTTGAACATTTAGGTCATTTTCGTCCTCCCTAGGCTTATTCTAATCCAATTAGGGTTTTTAACCAATCTTGTGCATCCAATATATGATTTTGTGTCATTGGTTGAACATTTAGGTCATTTTCGTCCTCCCTAGGCTTTTTCTAATCCAATTAGGGTTTTTAACCAATCTTGTGCATCCAATAAGTGATTTTGTGTCATTGGTTGAACATTTAGGTCATTTTCGTCTTCGCTAGGCTTATTCTAATCCAATTAGGGTTTTTAACCAATCTTGTGCATCCAATATGTGATTTTGTGTCATTGGTTGAACATTTAGGTCATTTTCGTCCTCCCCAGGCTTTTTCTAATCCAATTAGGGTTTTTAACCAATCTTGTGCATCCAATAAGTGATTTTGTGTCATTGGTTGAACATTTAGGTCATTTTCGTCTTCGCTAGGCTTATTCTAATCCAATTAGGGTTTTTAACCAATCTTGTGCATCCAATAAGTGATTTTGTGTCATTGGTTGAACATTTAGGTCATTTTCGTCCTCCCTAGGCTTATTCTAATCGAAGTAGGGTTTTTAACCAATCTTGTGCATCCATTATGTGATTTTGTGTCATTGGTTGAACATTTAGGTCATTTTCGTCCTCCCCAGGCTTTTTCTAATCCAATTAGGGTTTTTAAACAATCTTGTGCATCCAATAAGTGATTTTGTGTCATTGGTTGAACATTTAGGTCATTTTCGTCTTCGCTAGGATTATTCTAATCCAATTAGGGTTTTTAACCAACCTTGTGCATCCAATATGTGATTTTGTGTCATTTTGGGTCATTGGTTGAACATTTAGGTCATTTTCGTCCTCCCTAGGCTTATTCTAATCCAATTAGGGTTTTTAACCATTCTTGTGCATCCAATATGTGATTTTGTGTTCTTGGTTCCACATTTAGGTCATTTTCGTCCTCGCTAGGCTTATTCTAATCCATATAGGTTTTTTAACCAATCTTGTGCATCCAATATGTGATTTTGTGTCATTGGTTGAACATTTAGGTCATTTTCGTCCTCCCTAGCCTTATTCTTATCAAATTAGGGTTTTTAACCAATCTTGTGCATCCAATCTGTGATTTTGTGTCATTGGTGGCACATTTAGGTCATTTTCGTCCTCCCTAGGCTTATTCTAATCGAAGTAGGGTTTTTAACCAATCTTGTGCATCCAATATGTGATTTTGTGTCATTTTGTGTCATTGGTTGAACATTTAGGTCATTTTCGTCCTCCCTAGCCTTATTCTAATCAAATTAGGGTTTTTAACCAATCTTGTGCATCCAATCTGTGATTTTGTGTCATTGGTGGCACATTTAGGTCATATTCGTCCTCGCTAAGCTTATTCTAATCCAAGTAGGGTTTTTAACCAATCTTGTGCATCCAATATGTGATTTTGTGTTCTTGGTTGCACATTTAGGTCATTTTCGTCGTCGCTAGGCTTATTCTAATCCAATTAGGGTTTTTAACCAATATTGTGCATCCAATAAATGATTTTGTGTCATTCGTTGCACATTTAGGTCATTTTCGTCCTCCCTAGGCTTATTCTAATCCAATTAGGGTTCTTAACCAATCTTGTGCTTCCAATATGTCATTTTGTGTTCTTGGTTGCACATTTAGGTCATTTTCGTCCTCGCTAGGCTTATTCTAATCCAATTAGGGTTTTTAACCAATCTTGTGCATCCAATAAGCGATTTTGTGTCATTGGTTGAACATTTAGGTCATTTTCGTCCTCCCTAGCCTTATTCTAATCAAATTAGGGTTTTTAACCAATCTTGTGCATCCAATCTGTGATTTTGTGTCATTGGTGGCACATTTAGGTCATTTTCGTCCTCGCTAAGCTTATTCTAATCCAAGTAGGGTTTTTAACCAATCTTGTGCATCCAATATGTGATTTTGTGTTCTTGGTTGCACATTTAGGTCATTTTCGTCGTCGCTAGGCTTATTCTAATCCAATTAGGGTTTTTAACCAATCTTGTGCATCCAATAAATGATTTTGTGTCATTCGTTGCACATTTAGGTCATTTTCGTCCTCCCTAGGCTTATTCTAATCGAAGTAGGGTTTTTAACCAATCTTGTGCATCCAATATGTGATTTTGTGTCATTTTGTGTCATTGTATGAACATTTAGGTCATTTTCGTCCTCCCTAAGCTTATTCTAATCCAATTAGGGTTCTTAACCAATCTTGTGCTTCCAATATGTCATTTTGTGTTCTTGGTTGCACATTTAGGTCATTTTCGTCCTCGCTAGGCTTATTCTAATCCAATTAGGGTTTTTAACCAATCTTGTGGATCCAATATGTGATTTTGTGTTCTTGGTTGCACATTTAGGTCATTTTCGTCGTCGCTAGGCTTATTCTAATCCAATTAGGGTTTTTAACCAATCTTGTGCATCCAATAAGTGATTTTGTGTCATTGGTTGAACATTTAGGTCATTTTTGTCCTCGCTAGGCTTATTCTAATCCAATTAAAGTTTTTAACTAATCTTGTGCATCCAATATGTGATTTTGTGTCATTTTGGGTCATTGGTTGAACATTTAGGTCATTTTCGTCCTCCCTAGGCTTATTCTAATCCAATTAGGGTTTTTAACCATTCTTGTGCATCCAATATGTGATTTTGTGTTCTTGGTTCCACATTTAGGTCATTTTCGTCCTCGCTACGCTTATTCTAATCCAATTAGGGTTTTTAACCAATCTTGTGCATCCAATATGTGATTTTGTGTCATTGGTTGAACATTTAGGTCATTTTCGTCCTCCCTAGCCTTATTCTAATCCAATTAGGGTTTTTAACCAATCTTGTGCATCCAATATGTGATTTTGTGTCATTGGTTGAACATTTAGGTCATTTTCGTCCTCCCTAGTCTTATTCTAATCAAATTAGGGTTTTTAACCAATCTTGTGCATCCAATATGTGATTTTGTGTCATTGGTGGCACATTTAGGTCATTTTCGTCCTCCCTAGGCTTATTCTAATCGAAGTAGGGTTTTTAACCAATCTTGTGCATCCAATATGTGATTTTGTGTCATTTTGTGTCATTGGTTGAACATTTAGGTCATTTTCGTCCTCCCTAGCCTTATTCTAATCAAATTAGGGTTTTTAACCAATCTTGTGCATCCAATATGTGATTTTGTGTCATTGGTGGCACATTTAGGTCATTTTCGTCCTCCCTAGGCTTATTCTAATCGAAGTAGGGTTTTTAACCAATCTTGTGCATCCAATATGTGATTTTGTGTCATTGGTTGAACATTTAGGTCATTTTCGTCCTCCCTAAGCTTATTCTAATCAAATTAGGGTTTTTAACCAATCTTGTGCATCCAATATGTGATTTTGTGTCATTGGTTGAACATTTAGGTTATTTTCGTCCTCCCCAGGCATTTTCTAATCCAATTAGGGTTTTTAACCAATCTTGTGCATCCAATATGTGATTTTGTGTCATTTTGGGTCATTGGTTGAACATTTAGGTCATTTTCGTCCTCCCTAGGCTTATTCTAATCCAATTAGGGTTTTTAACCATTCTTGTGCATCCAATATGTGATTTTGTGTTCTTGGTTCCATATTTAGGTCATTTTCGTCATCGCTAGGCTTATTCTAATCCAATTAGGGTTTTTAACCAATCTTGTGCATCCAATATGTGATTTTGTGTCATTGGTTGAACATTTAGGTCATTTTCGTCCTCCCTAGCCTTATTCTAATCAAATTAGGGTTTTTAACCAATCTTGTGCATCCAATCTGTGATTTTGTGTCATTGGTGGCACATTTAGGTCATTTTCGTCCTCCCTAGGCTTATTCTAATCGAAGTAGGGTTTTTAACCAATCTTGTGCATCCAATATGTGATTTTCTGTTCTTGGTTCCACATTTAGGTCATTTTCGTCCTCGCTAGGCTTATTCTAATCCAATTAGGGTTTTTAACCAATCTTGTGCATCCAATATGTGATTTTGTGTCATTGGTTGAACATTTAGGTCGTTTTCGTCCTCCCTAGCCTTATTCTAATCAAATTAGGGTTTTTAACCAATCTTGTGCATCCAATCTGTGATTTTGTGTAATTGGTGGCACATTTAGGACATTTTCGTCCTCCCTAGGCTTATTCTAATCGAAGTAGGGTTTTTAACCAATCTTGTGCATCCAATATTTGATTTTGTGTCATTGGTGGCACATTTAGGTCGTTTTCGTCCTCGCTAAGCTTATTCTAATCCAAGTAGGGTTTTTAACCAATCTTGTGCATCCAATATGTGATTTTGGGTCATTTTGGGTCATTGGTTGAACATTTAGGTCATTTTCGTCCTCCCTTGGCTTATTCTAATCGAAGTAGGGTTTTTAACCAATCTTGTGCATCCAATATGTGATTTTGTGTCATTGGTTGAACATTTAAGTCATTTTCGTCCTCCCCAGGCTTTTTCTAATCCAATTAGGGTTTTTAACCAATCTTGTGCATCCAATAAGTGATTTTGTGTCATTGGTTGAACATTTAGGTCATTTTCGTCTTCGCTAGGCTTATTCTAATCCAATTAGGGTTTTTAACCAATCTTGTGCATCCAATATGTGATTTTGTGTCATTTTGGGTCATTGGTTGAACATTTAGGTCATTTTCGTCCTCCCTAGGCTTATTCTAATCCAATTAGGGTTTTTAACCATTCTTGTGCATCCAATATGTGATTTTGTGTTCTTGGTTCCATATTTAGGTCATTTTCGTCCTCGCTAGGCTTATTCTAATCCAATTAGGGTTTTTAACCAATCTTGTGCATCCAATATGTGATTTTGTGTCATTGGTTGAACATTTAGGTCATTTTCGTCCTCCCTAGCCTTATTCTAATCAAATTAGGGTTTTTAACCAATCTTGTGCATCCAATCTGTGATTTTGTGTCATTGGTGGCACATTTAGGTCATTTTCGTCCTCCCTAGGCTTATTCTAATCGAAGTAGGGTTTTTAACCAATCTTGTGCATCCAATATGTGATTTTGTGTCATTTTGGGTCATTGGTTGAACATTTAGGTCATTTTCGTCCTCCCTAGGCTTATTCTAATCCAATTAGGGTTTTTAACCATTCTTGTGCATCCAATATGTGATTTTGTGTTCTTGGTTCCACATTTAGGTCATTTTCGTCCTCGCTAGTCTTATTCTAATCCAATTAGGGTTTTTAACCAATCTTGTGCATCCAATATGTGATTTTTTGTCATCGGTTGAACATTTAGGTCATTTTCGTCCTCCCCAGGCTTATTCTAATCCAATTAGGGTTTTTAACCAATCTTGTGCATCCAATAAGTGATTTTGTGTCATTGGTTGAACATTTAGGTCATTTTCGTCTTCGCTAGGCTTATTCTAATCCAATTAGGGTTTTTAACCAATCTTGTGCATCCAATATGTGATTTTGTGTCATTTTGTGTCATTGGTTGAACATTTAGGTCATTTTCGTCCTCCCTAGGCTTATTCTAATCCAATTAGGGTTCTTAACCAATCTTGTGCATCCAATATGTGATTTTGTGTTCTTGGTGGCACATTTAGGTCATTTTCGTCCTCCCTAGGCTTATTCTAATCGAAGTAGGGTTTTTAACCAATCTTGTGCATCCAATATGTGATTTTGTGTCATTGGTTGAACATTTAGGTCATTTTCGTCCTCCCTAAGCTTATTCTAATCAAATTAGGGTTTTTAACCAATCTTGTGCATCCAATATGTGATTTTGTGTCATTGGTTGAACATTTAGGTTATTTTCGTCCTCCCCAGGCATTTTCTAATCCAATTAGGGTTTTTAACCAATCTTGTGCATCCAATAAGTGATTTTATGTTATTGGTTGAACATTTAGGTCATTTTCGTCTTCGCTAGGCTTATTCTAATCCAATTAGGGGTTTTAACCAATCTTGTGCATTCAATATGTGATTTTGTGTCATTTTGGGTCATTGGTTGAACATTTAGGTCATTTTCGTCCTCCCTAGGCTTATTCTAATCCAATTAGGGTTTTTAACCATTCTTGTGCATCCAATATGTGATTTTGTGTTCTTGGTTGCACATTTAGGTCATTTTCGTCCTCGCTAGGCTTATTCTAATCCAATTAGGGTTTTTAACCAATCTTGTGCATCCAATATGTGATTTTGTGTCATTGGTTGAACATTTAGGTCATTTTCGTCCTCCCTAGCCTTATTCTAATCAAATTAGGGTTTTTAACCAATCTTGTGCATCCAATAAGTGATTTTGTGTCATTGGTTGAACATTTAGGTCATTTTTGTCCTCGCTAGGCTTATTCTAATCCAATTAAAGTTTTTAACTAATCTTGTGCATCCAATATGTGATTTTGTGTCATTTTGGGTCATTGGTTGAACATTTAGGTCATTTTCGTCCTCCCTAGGCTTATTCTAATCCAATTAGGGTTTTTAACCATTCTTGTGCATCCAATATGTGATTTTGTGTTCTTGGTTCCACATTTAGGTCATTTTCGTCCTCGCTACGCTTATTCTAATCCAATTAGGGTTTTTAACCAATCTTGTGCATCCAATATGTGATTTTGTGTCATTGGTTGAACATTTAGGTCATTTTCGTCCTCCCTAGCCTTATTCTAATCCAATTAGGGTTTTTAACCAATCTTGTGCATCCAATATGTGATTTTGTGTCATTGGTTGAACATTTAGGTCATTTTCGTCCTCCCTAGTCTTATTCTAATCAAATTAGGGTTTTTAACCAATCTTGTGCATCCAATATGTGATTTTGTGTCATTGGTGGCACATTTAGGTCATTTTCGTCCTCCCTAGGCTTATTCTAATCGAAGTAGGGTTTTTAACCAATCTTGTGCATCCAATATGTGATTTTGTGTCATTTTGTGTCATTGGTTGAACATTTAGGTCATTTTCGTCCTCCCTAGCCTTATTCTAATCAAATTAGGGTTTTTAACCAATCTTGTGCATCCAATATGTGATTTTGTGTCATTGGTGGCACATTTAGGTCATTTTCGTCCTCCCTAGGCTTATTCTAATCGAAGTAGGGTTTTTAACCAATCTTGTGCATCCAATATGTGATTTTGTGTCATTGGTTGAACATTTAGGTCATTTTCGTCCTCCCTAAGCTTATTCTAATCAAATTAGGGTTTTTAACCAATCTTGTGCATCCAATATGTGATTTTGTGTCATTGGTTGAACATTTAGGTTATTTTCGTCCTCCCCAGGCATTTTCTAATCCAATTAGGGTTTTTAACCAATCTTGTGCATCCAATATGTGATTTTGTGTCATTTTGGGTCATTGGTTGAACATTTAGGTCATTTTCGTCCTCCCTAGGCTTATTCTAATCCAATTAGGGTTTTTAACCATTCTTGTGCATCCAATATGTGATTTTGTGTTCTTGGTTCCATATTTAGGTCATTTTCGTCATCGCTAGGCTTATTCTAATCCAATTAGGGTTTTTAACCAATCTTGTGCATCCAATATGTGATTTTGTGTCATTGGTTGAACATTTAGGTCATTTTCGTCCTCCCTAGCCTTATTCTAATCAAATTAGGGTTTTTAACCAATCTTGTGCATCCAATCTGTGATTTTGTGTCATTGGTGGCACATTTAGGTCATTTTCGTCCACGCTAAGCTTATTCTAATCCAAGTAGGGTTTTTAACCAATCTTGTGCATCCAATATGTGATTTTGTGTTCTTGGTTGCACATTTAGGTCATTTTCGTCGTCGCTAGGCTTATTCTAATCCAATTAGGGTTTTTAACCAATATTGTGCATCCAATAAATGATTTTGTGTCATTCGTTGCACATTTAGGTCATTTTCGTCCTCCCTAGGCTTATTCTAATCCAATTAGGGTTCTTAACCAATCTTGTGCTTCCAATATGTCATTTTGTGTTCTTGGTTGCACATTTAGGTCATTTTCGTCCTCGCTAGGCTTATTCTAATCCAATTAGGGTTTTTAACCAATCTTGTGCATCCAATAAGCGATTTTGTGTCATTGGTTGAACATTTAGGTCATTTTCGTCCTCCCTAGCCTTATTCTAATCAAATTAGGGTTTTTAACCAATCTTGTGCATCCAATCTGTGATTTTGTGTCATTGGTGGCACATTTAGGTCATTTTCGTCCTCGCTAAGCTTATTCTAATCCAAGTAGGGTTTTTAACCAATCTTGTGCATCCAATATGTGATTTTGTGTTCTTGGTTGCACATTTAGGTCATTTTCGTCGTCGCTAGGCTTATTCTAATCCAATTAGGGTTTTTAACCAATCTTGTGCATCCAATAAATGATATTGTGTCATTCGTTGCACATTTAGCTCATTTTCGTCCTCCCTAGGCTTATTCTAATCGAAGTAGGGTTTTTAACCAATCTTGTGCATCCAATATGTGATTTTGTGTCATTGTATGAACATTTAGGTCATTTTCGTCCTCCCTAAGCTTATTCTAATCCAATTAGGGTTCTTAACCAATCTTGTGCTTCCAATATGTCATTTTATGTTCTTGGTTGCACATTTAGGTCATTTTCGTCCTCGCTAGGCTTATTCTAATCCAATTAGGGTTTTTAACCAATCTTGTGGATCCAATATGTGATTTTGTGTTCTTGGTTGCACATTTAGGTCATTTTCGTCGTCGCTAGGCTTATTCTAATCCAATTAGGGTTTTTAACCAATCTTGTGCATCCAATAAGTGATTTTGTGTCATTGATTGAACATTTAGGTCATTTTTGTCCTCGCTAGGCTTATTCTAATCCAATTAAGGTTTTTAACCAATCTTGTGCATCTAATATGTGATTTTGTCTCATTTTGTGTCATTGATTGAACATTTAGGTCATTTTCGTCCTCCCTAGGCTTATTCTAATCCAATTAGGGTTTTTAACCAATCTTGTGCATCCAATATGTGATTTTGTGTCGTTGGTTGAACATTTAGGTCATTTTCGTCCTCCCCAGGCTTTTTCTAATCCAATTAGGGTTTTTAACCAATCTTGTGCATCCAATAAGTGATTTTGTGTCATTGGTTGAACATTTAGGTCATTTTCGTCTTCGCTAGGCTTATTCTAATCCAATTAGGGTTTTTAACCAATCTTGTGCATCCAATATGTGATTTTGTGTCATTTTGGGTCATTGGTTGAACATTTAGGTCATTTTCGTCCTCCCTAGGCTTATTCTAATCCAATTAGGATTTTTAACCAATCTTGTGCATCCAATATGTGATTTTGTGTCATTGGTTGCACATTTAGGTCATTTTCGTCCTCCCTAGGCTTATTCTAATCCAATTAGGGTTTTTAACCAATCTTGTGCATCCAATATGTGATTTTGTGTCATTGGTTGAACATTTAGGTCATTTTGGTCATCCCTAGGCATGTTTTAATCCAATTAGGGTTTTTAACCAATCTTGTGCATCCAATATGTGATTTTGTGTCATTGGTTGCACATTTAGGTCATTTTCGTCCTCCCTAGGCTTATTCTAATCCAATTAGGGTTTTTAACCAATCTTGTGCATCCAATATGTGATTTTGTGTCATTGGTTGAACATTTAGGTCATTTTCGTCCTCCCCAGGCTTAGTCTAATCCAATTAGGGTTTTTAACCAATGTTGTGCATCCAATATGTGATTTTGTGTCATTGGTTGCACATTTAGGTCATTTTCGTCCTCCCTAGGCTTATCCTAATCTAATTAGGGTTTTTAACCAATCTTGTGCATCCAATATGTGATTTTGTGTCATTGGTTGCACATTTAGGTCATTTTCGTCCTCCCTAGGCTTATTCTAATCCAATTAGGGTTTTTAACCAATCTTGTGCATCCAATATGTGATTTTGTGTCATTGGTTGAACATTTAGGTCATTTTCGTCCTCCCTAGGCTTATTCTAACCAATTAGGGTTTTTAACCAATATTATGCATCCAATATGTGATTTTTTGTCATTTTGTGTCATTGGTTGAACATTTAGGTCATTTTCGTCCTCCCAAGGCTTATTCTAATCCAATTAGGGTTTTTAACCAATCTTGTGCATCCAATATGTGATTTTGTGTCATTGGTTGAACATTTATGTCATTTTCGTCCTCCCTAGGCTTATTCTAATCCAATTAGGGTATTTAACCAATCTTGTGCATCCAATATGTGATTTTGTGTCATTGGTTGCACATTTAGGTCATTTTCGTCCTCCCTAGGCTTATTCTAATCCAATTAGGGTTTTTAACCAATCTTGTGCATCCAATATGTGATTTTGTGTCATTGGTTGAACATTTAGGTCATTTTTGTCCTCCCCAGGCTTATTCTAATCCAATTAGAATTTTAATCCAATGTTGGGCATCCCATATGTGATTTTGTGTCATTGGTTGCACATTTAGGTCATTTTCGTCCTCCCTAGGCTTATTCTAATCCAATTAGGGTTTCTAACCAATCTTGTGCATATAATAAGTGATTTTGTGTCATTTGTAATCCGATTAGGTCATTTTCGTCCTCGCTAAACTTATTCTAATTCAATTAGGGTTTTTAACCAATCTTGTGCATCCAATATGTGATTTTGTGTCATTGGTTGAACATTTAGGTCATTTTCGTCCTCCCTAGGCTTATTCTAATCCAATTAGGGTTTTTAACCAATCTTGTGCATCCAATATATGATTTTGTGTCATTGGTTGAACATTTAGGTCATTTTCGTCCTCCCTAGGCTTTTTCTAATCCAATTAGGGTTTTTAACCAATCTTGTGCATCCAATAAGTGATTTTGTGTCATTGGTTGAACATTTAGGTCATTTTCGTCTTCGCTAGGCTTATTCTAATCCAATTAGGGTTTTTAACCAATCTTGTGCATCCAATATGTGATTTTGTGTCATTGGTTGAACATTTAGGTCATTTTCGTCCTCCCCAGGCTTTTTCTAATCCAATTAGGGTTTTTAACCAATCTTGTGCATCCAATAAGTGATTTTGTGTCATTGGTTGAACATTTAGGTCATTTTCGTGTTCGCTAGGCTTATTCTAATCCAATTAGGGTTTTTAACCAATCTTGTGCATCCAATATGTGATTTTGTGTCATTTTGGGTCATTGGTTGAACATTTAGGTCATTTTCGTCCTCCCTAGGCTTATTCTAATCCAATTAGGGTTTTTAACCATTCTTGTGCATCCAATATGTGATTTTGTGTTCTTGGTTCCATATTTAGGTCATTTTCGTCCTCGCTAGGCTTATTCTAATCCAATTAGGGTTTTTAACCAATCTTGTGCATCCAATATGTGATTTTGTGTCATTGGTTGAACATTTAGGTCATTTTCGTCCTCCCTAGCCTTATTCTAATCAAATTAGGGTTTTTAACCAATCTTGTGCATCCAATCTGTGATTTTGTGTCATTGGTGGCACATTTAGGTCATTTTCGTCCACGCTAAGCTTATTCTAATCCAAGTAGGGTTTTTAACCAATCTAGTGCATCCAATATGTGATTTTGTGTTCTTGGTTGCACATTTAGGTCATTTTCGTCGTCGCTAGGCTTATTCTAATCCAATTAGGGTTTTTAACCAATCTTGTGCATCCAATAAGTGATTTTGTGTCATTGGTTGAACATTTAGGTCATTTTTGTCCTCGCTAGGCTTATTCTAATCCAATTAAGGTTTTTAACCAATCTTGTGCATCCAATATGTGATTTTGTGTCATTTTGTGTCATTGATTGAACATTTAGGTCATTTTCGTCCTCCCTAGGCTTATTCTAATCCAATTAGGGTTCTTAACCAATCTTGTGCATCCAATATGTGATTTTGTGTTCTTGGTTGCACATTTAGGTCATTTTCGTCCTCGCTAGGCTTATTCTAATCCAATTAGGGTTTTTAACCAATCTTGTGCATCCAATATGTGATTTTGTGTCATTGGTTGAACATTTAGGTCGTTTTCGTCCTTCCTAGCCTTATTCTAATCAAATTAGGGTTTTTTACCAATCTTGTGCATCCAATGTTTGATTTTGTGTCATTGGTGGCACATTTAGGTCATTTTCGTCCTCGCTAAGCTTATTCTAATCCAAGTAGGGTTTTTAACCAATCTTGTGCATCCAATATGTGATTTTGGGTCATTTTGGGTCATTGGTTGAACATTTAGGTCATTTTCGTCCTCCCTAGGCTTATTCTAATCCAATTAGGGTTTTTAACCAATCTTGTGCATCCAATATGTGATTTTGTGTTCTTGGTTGCACATTTAGGTCATTTTCGTCGTCGCTAGGCTTATTCTAATCCAATTAGGGTTTTTAACCAATATTGTGCATCCAATAAATGATTTTGTGTCATTCGTTGCACATTTAGGTCATTTTCGTCCTCCCTAGGCTTATTCTAATCCAATTAGGGTTCTTAACCAATCTTGTGCTTCCAATATGTCATTTTGTGTTCTTGGTTGCACATTTAGGTCATTTTCGTCCTCGCTAGGCTTATTCTAATCCAATTAGGGTTTTTAACCAATCTTGTGCATCCAATAAGCGATTTTGTGTCATTGGTTGAACATTTAGGTCATTTTCGTCCTCCCTAGCCTTATTCTAATCAAATTAGGGTTTTTAACCAATCTTGTGCATCCAATCTGTGATTTTGTGTCATTGGTGGCACATTTAGGTCATTTTCGTCCTCGCTAAGCTTATTCTAATCCAAGTAGGGTTTTTAACCAATCTTGTGCATCCAATATGTGATTTTGTGTTCTTGGTTGCACATTTAGGTCATTTTCGTCGTCGCTAGGCTTATTCTAATCCAATTAGGGTTTTTAACCAATCTTGTGCATCCAATAAATGATTTTGTGTCATTCGTTGCACATTTAGGTCATTTTCGTCCTCCCTAGGCTTATTCTAATCGAAGTAGGGTTTTTAACCAATCTTGTGCATCCAATATGTGATTTTGTGTCATTTTGTGTCATTGTATGAACATTTAGGTCATTTTCGTCCTCCCTAAGCTTATTCTAATCCAATTAGGGTTCTTAACCAATCTTGTGCTTCCAATATGTCATTTTGTGTTCTTGGTTGCACATTTAGGTCATTTTCGTCCTCGCTAGGCTTATTCTAATCCAATTAGGGTTTTTAACCAATCTTGTGGATCCAATATGTGATTTTGTGTTCTTGGTTGCACATTTAGGTCATTTTCGTCGTCGCTAGGCTTATTCTAATCCAATTAGGGTTTTTAACCAATCTTGTGCATCCAATAAGTGATTTTGTGTCATTGGTTGAACATTTAGGTCATTTTTGTCCTCGCTAGGCTTATTCTAATCCAATTAAAGTTTTTAACTAATCTTGTGCATCCAATATGTGATTTTGTGTCATTTTGGGTCATTGGTTGAACATTTAGGTCATTTTCGTCCTCCCTAGGCTTATTCTAATCCAATTAGGGTTTTTAACCATTCTTGTGCATCCAATATGTGATTTTGTGTTCTTGGTTCCACATTTAGGTCATTTTCGTCCTCGCTAGGCTTATTCTAATCCAATTAGGGTTTTTAACCAATCTTGTGCATCCAATATGTGATTTTGTGTCATTGGTTGAACATTTAGGTCATTTTCGTCCTCCCCAGGCTTTTTCTAATCCAATTAGGGTTTTTAACCAATCTTGTGCATCCAATAAGTGATTTTGTGTCATTAATTGAACATTTAGGTCATTTTCGTCCTCCCTAGCCTTATTCTAATCAAATTAGGGTTTTTAACCAATCTTGTGCATCCAATATGTGATTTTGTGTCATTGGTGGCACATTTAGGTCATTTTCGTCCTCCCTAGGCTTATTCTAATCGAAGTAGGGTTTTTAACCAATCTTGTGCATCCAATATGTGATTTTGTGTCATTTTGTGTCATTGGTTGAACATTTAGGTCATTTTCGTCCTCCCTAAGCTTATTCTAATCAAATTAGGGTTTTTAACCAATCTTGTGCATCCAATATGTGATTTTGTGTCATTGGTTGAACATTTAGGTCATTTTCGTCCTCCCCAGGCATTTTCTAATCCAATTAGGGTTTTTAACCAATCTTGTGCATCCAATAAGTGATTTTGTGTCATTGGTTGAACATTTAGGTCATTTTCGTCTTCGCTAGGCTTATTCTAATCCAATTAGGGTTTTTAACCAATCTTGTGCATCCAATAAGTGATTTTGTGTCATTGGTTTAACATTTAGGTCATTTTCGTCCTCCCTAGGCTTATTCTAATCGAAGTAGGGTTTTTAACCAATCTTGTGCATCCAATATGTGATTTTGTGTCATTGGTTGAACATTTAGGTCATTTTCGTCCTCCCCAGGCTTTTTCTAATCCAATTAGGGTTTTTAACCAATCTTGTGCATCCAATAAGCGATTTTGTGTCATTGGTTGAACATTTAGGTCATTTTCGTCCTCCCTAGCCTTATTCTAATCAAATTAGGGTTTTTAACCAATCTTGTGCATCCAATCTGTGATTTTGTGTCATTGGTGGCACATTTAGGTCATTTTCGTCCTCGCTAAGCTTATTCTAATCCAAGTAGGGTTTTTAACCAATCTTGTGCATCCAATATGTGATTTTGTATTCTTGTTTACACATTTAGGTCATTTTTGTCCTCGCTAGGCTCATTCTAATCCAATTAGAGTTTTTAACCAATCTTGTGCATCCAATAAGTGATTTTGTGTCATTGATTGAACATTTAGGTCATTTTCGTCCTCCCTAGGCTTATTCTAATCCAATTAGGGTTTTTAACCAATCTTGTGCATCCAATATATGATTTTGTGTCATTGGTTGAACATTTAGGTCATTTTCGTCCTCCCTAGGCTTTTTCTAATCCAATTAGGGTTTTTAACCAATCTTGTGCATCCAATAAGTGATTTTGTGTCATTGGTTGAACATTTAGGTCATTTTCGTCTTCGCTAGGCTTATTCTAATCCAATTAGGGTTTTTAACCAATCTTGTGCATCCAATATGTGATTTTGTGTCATTGGTTGAACATTTAGGTCATTTTCGTCCTCCCCAGGCTTTTTCTAATCCAATTAGGGTTTTTAACCAATCTTGTGCATCCAATAAGTGATTTTGTGTCATTGGTTGAACATTTAGGTCATTTTCGTGTTCGCTAGGCTTATTCTAATCCAATTAGGGTTTTTAACCAATCTTGTGCATCCAATATGTGATTTTGTGTCATTTTGGGTCATTGGTTGAACATTTAGGTCATTTTCGTCCTCCCTAGGCTTATTCTAATCCAATTAGGGTTTTTAACCATTCTTGTGCATCCAATATGTGATTTTGTGTTCTTGGTTCCACATTTAGGTAATTTTCGTCCTCGCTAGGCTTATTCTAATCCAATTAGGGTTTTTAACCAATCTTCTGCATCCAATATGTGATTTTGTGTCATCGGTTGAACATTTAGGTCATTTTCGTCCTCCCTAGCCTTATTCTAATCAAATTAGGGTTTTTAACCAAAGTTGTGCATCCAATCTGTGATTTTGTGTCATTGGTGGCACATTTAGGTCATTTTCGTCCTCGCTAAGCTTATTCTAATCCAAGTAGGGTTTTTAACCAATCTTGTGCATCCAATATGTGATTTTGTGTTCTTGGTTGCACATTTAGGTCATTTTCCTCGTTGCTAGGCTTATTCTAATCCAATTAGGGTTTTTAACCAATCTTGTGCATCCAATAAGTGATTTTGTGTCATTGGTTGCACATTTAAGTCATTTTCGTCGTCGCTAGGCTTATTCTAATCCAATTAGGGTTTTTAACCAATGTTGTGCATCCAATAAGTGATTTTGTGTCATTGGTTGCACATTTAGGTCATTTTCGTCCTCCCTAGGCTTATTCTAATCGAAGTAGGGTTTTTAACACATCTTGTGCATCCAATATGTGATTGTGTCATTTTATGTCATTGGTTGAACATTTAGGTCATTTTCGTCCTCCCTAAGCTTATTCTAATCCAATTAGGGTTCATAACCAATCTTGTGCATCCAATATGTGATTTTGTGTTCTTGATTGCACATTTAGGTCGCTTTCGTCTTCCCTAGGCTTATTCTAATCCAAGTAGGGTTTTTAACCAATCTTGTGCATCCAATATGTGATTTTGTGTCATTTTGTGTCATTGGTTGAACAGTTAGGTCATTTTCGTCCTCCCTAAGCTTATTCTAATCCAATTAGGGTTCTTAACCAATCTTGTGCATATAATAAGTGATTTTGTGTCATTGATTTAACATTTAGGTCATTTTCGACCTCCCTAGGCTTATTCTAATCCAATTAGGGTTTTTAACCAATCTTGTGCATCCAATAAGTGATTTTGTGTCATTGGTTGAACATTTAGGTCATTTTCGTCTTCGCTAGGCTTATTCTAATCCAATTAGGGTTTTTAACCAATCTTGTGCATCCAATATGTGATTTTGTGTCATTTTGGGTCATTGGTTGAACATTTAGGTCATTTTCGTCCTCCCTAGGCTTATTCTAATCCAGTTAGGGTTTTTAACCATTCTTGTGCATCCAATATGTGATTTTGTGTTCTTGGTTCCACATTTAGGTCATTTTCGTCCTCGCTAGGCTTATTCTAATCCAATTAGGGTTTTTAACCAATCTTGTGCATCCAATATGTGATTTTGTGTCATTGGTTGAACATTTAGGTCATTTTCGTCCTCCTTAGCCTTATTCTAATCAAATTAGGGTTTTTAACCAATCTGTGATTTTGTGTCATTGGTGGCACATTTAGGTCATTTTCGTCCTCCCTAGGCTTATTCTAATCGAAGTAGGGTTTTTAACCAATCTTGTGCATCCAATATGTGATTTTGTGTCATTTTGTGTCATTGGTTGAACATTTAGGTCATTTTCGTCCTCCCTAAGCTTATTCTAATCAAATTAGGGTTTTTAACCAATCTTGTGCATCCAATATGTGATTTTGTGTCATTGGTTGAACATTTAGGTCATTTTCGTCCTCCCCAGGCATTTTCTAATCCAATTAGGGTTTTTAACCAATCTTGTGCATCCAATAAGTGATTTTGTGTCATTGGTTGAACATTTAGGTCATTTTCGTCTTCGCTAGGCTTATTCTAATCCAATTAGGGTTTTTAACCAATCTTGTGCATCCAATAAATGATTTTGTGTCATTCGTTGCACATTTAGGTCATTTTCGTCCTCCCTAGGCTTATTCTAATCGAAGTAGGGTTTTTAACCAATCTTGTGCATCCAATATGTGATTTTGTGTCATTTTGTGTCATTGTATGAACATTTAGGTCATTTTCGTCCTCCCTAAGCTTATTCTAATCCAATTAGGGTTCTTAACCAATCTTGTGCTTCCAATATGTCATTTTGTGTTCTTGGTTGCACATTTAGGTCATTTTCGTCCTCACTAGGCTTATTCTAATCCAATTAGGGTTTTTAACCAATCTTGTGCATCCAATAAGTGATTTTGTGTCATTGGTTGAACATTTAGGTCATTTTTGTCCTCACTAGGCTTATTCTAAACCAATTAAGGTTTTTAACCAATCTTGTGCATCCAATATGTGATTTTGTGTCATTTTGTGTCATTGGTTGAACATTTAGGTCATTTTCGTCCTCCCTAGGCTTATTCTAATCCAATTAGGGTTTTTAACCATTCTTGTGCATCCAATATGTGATTTTGTGTTCTTGGTTCCACATTTAGGTCATTTTCGTCCTCGCTAGGCTTATTCTAATCCAATTAGGGTTTTTAACCAATCTTGTGCATCCAATATGTGATTTTGTGTCATTGGTTGAACATTTAGGTCATTTTCGTCCTCCCTAGCCTTATTCTAATCAAATTAGGGTTTTTTACCAATATTGTGCATCCAATAAACGATTTTGTGTCATTCGTTGCACATTTAGGTCATTTTCGTCCTCCCTAGGCTTATTCTAATCCAATTAGGGTTCTTAACCAATCTTGTGCTTCCAATATGTCATTTTGGGTTATTGGTTGATCATTTAGGTCATTTTCGTCCTCCCTAGGCTTATTCTAATCCAATTAGGGTTTTTAACCTATCTTGTGCATCCAATATGTGATTTTGTGTTCTTGGTTGCACATTTAGGTCATTTTTGTCCCCGCTAGGCTTATTCTAATCCAATTAAGGTTTTTAACCAATCTTGTGCATCCAATATGTGATTTTGTGTCATTGGTTGAACATTTAGGTCATTTTCGTCCTCCCTAGGGTTATTCTAATCGAAGTAGGGTTTTTAACCAATCTTGTGCATCCAATATGTGATTTTGTGTCATTGGTTGAACATTTAGGTCATTTTCCTCCAACCCAGGCTTTTTCTAATCCAATTAGGGTTTTTAACCAATCTTGTGCATCCAATAAGTGATTTTGTGTCATTGGTTGAACATTTAGGTCATTTTCGTCCTCCCTAGCCTTATTCTAATCAAATTAGGGTTTTTAACCAATCTTGTGCATCCAATCTGTGATTTTGTGTCATTGGTGGCACATTTAGGTCATTTTCGTCCACGCTAAGCTTATTCTAATCCAAGTAGGGTTTTTAACCAATCTAGTGCATCCAATATGTGATTTTGTGTTCTTGGTTGCACATTTAGGTCATTTTCGTCGTCGCTAGGCTTATTCTAATCCAATTAGGGTTTTTAACCAATCTTGTGCATCCAATAAGTGATTTTGTGTCATTGGTTGAACATTTAGGTCATTTTCGTCCTCCCTAGGCTTATTCTAATCGAAGTAGGGTTTTTAACCAATCTTGTGCATCCAATATGTGATTTTGTGTCATTGGTTGAACATTTAGGTCATTTTCGTCTTCCCCAGGCTTTTTCTAATCCAATTAGGGTTTTTAACCAATCTTGTGCATCCAATAAGTGATTTTGTGTCATTGGTTGAACATTTAGGTCATTTTCGTCTTCGCTAGGCTTATTCTAATCCAATTAGGGTTTTTAACCAATCTTGTGCATCCAATATGTGATTTTGTGTCATTTTGGGTCATTGGTTGAACATTTAGGTCGTTTTCGTCCTCCCTAGCCTTATTCTAATCAAATTAGGGTTTTTTACCAATCTTGTGCATCCAATATTTGATTTTGTGTCATTGGTGGCACATTTAGGTTATTTTCGTCCTCGCTAAGCTTATTCTAATCCAAGTAGGGTTTTTAGCCAATCTTGTGCATCCAATATGTGATTTTGGGTCATTTTGGGTCATTGGTTGAACATTTAGGTCATTTTCGTCCTCCCTAGGCTTATTCTAATCCAATTAGGGTTTTTAACCAATCTTGTGCATCCAATATGTGATTTTATGTTCTTGGTTGCACATTTAGGTCATTTTCGTCGTCGCTAGGCTTATTCTAATCCAATTAGGGTTTTTAACCAATCTTGTGCATCCAATAAGTGATTTTGTGTCATTGGTTGAACATTTAGGTCATTTTCGTCCTCCCTAAGCTTATTCTAATCCAATTAGGGTTCTTAACCAATCTTGTGCTTCCAATATGTCATTTTGTGTTCTTGGTTGCACATTTAGGTCATTTTCGTCCTCGCTAGGCTTATTCTAATCCAATTAGGGTTTTTAACCAATCTTGTGGATCCAATATGTGATTTCTTGTTCTTGGTTGCACATTTAGGTCATTTTCGTCGTCGCTAGGCTTATTCTAATCCAATTAGGGTTTTTAACCAATCTTGTGCATCCAATAAGTGATTTTGTGTCATTGGTTGAACATTTAGGTCATTTTTGTCCTCGCTAGGCTTATTCTAATCCAATTAAGGTTTTTAACCAATCTTGTGCATCCAATATGTGATTTTGTGTCATTTTGTGTCATTGATTGAACATTTAGGTCATTTTCGTCCTCCCTAGGCTTATTCTAATCCAATTAGGGTTCTTAACCAATCTTGTGCATCCAATATGTGATTTTGTGTTCTTGGTTGCACATTTAGGTCATTTTCGTCCTCGCTAGGCTTATTCTAATCCAATTAGGGTTTTTAACCAATCTTGTGCATCCAATATGTGATTTTGTGTCATTGGTTGAACATTTAGGTCATTTTCGTCCTCCCTAGCGTTATTCTAATCAAATTAGGGTTTTTTTACCAATATTGTGCATCCAATAAACGATTTTGTGTCATTCGTTGCACATTTAGGTCATTTTCGTCCTCCCTAGGCTTATTCTAATCCAATTAGGGTTCTTAACCAATCTTGTGCTTCCAATATGTCATTTTGGGTTATTGGTTGATCATTTAGGTCATTTTCGTCCTCCCTAGGCTTATTCTAATCCAATTAGGGTTTTTAACCTATCTTGTGCATCCAATATGTGATTTTGTGTACTTGGTTGCACATTTAGGTCATTTTTGTCCTCGCTAGGCTTATTCTAATCCAATTAAGGTTTTTAACCAATCTTGTGCATCCAATAAATGATTTTGTGTCATTGGTTGAACATTTAGGTCATTTTCGTCCTCCCTAGGGTTATTCTAATCGAAGTAGGGTTTTTAACCAATCTTGTGCATCCAATATGTGATTTTGTGTCATTGGTTGAACATTTAGGTCATTTTCCTCCAACCCAGGCTTTTTCTAATCCAATTAGGGTTTTTAACCAATCTTGTGCATCCAATAAGTGATTTTGTGTCATTGGTTGAACATTTAGGTCATTTTCGTCCTCCCTAGCCTTATTCTAATCAAATTAGGGTTTTTAACCAATCTTGTGCATCCAATCTGTGATTTTGTGTCATTGGTGGCACATTTAGGTCATTTTCGTCCTCGCTAAGCTTATTCTAATCCAAGTAGGGTTTTTAACCAATCTTTTGCATCCAATATGTGATTTTGTATTCTTGTTTGCACATTTAGGTCATTTTTGTCGTCGCTAGGCTTATTCTAATCCAATTAGGGTTTTTAACCAATATTGTGCATCCAATAAATGATTTTGTGTCATTCGTTGCACATTTAGGTCATTTTCGTCCTCCCTAGGCTTATTCTAATCCAATTAGGGTTCTTAACCAATCTTGTGCTTCCAATATGTCATTTTGTGTTCTTGGTTGCACATTTAGGTCATTTTCGTCCTCGCTAGGCTTATTCTAATCCAATTAGGGTTTTTAACCAATCTTGTGCATCCAAAAAGCGATTTTGTGTCATTGGTTGAACATTTAGGTCATTTTCGTCCTCCCTAGCCTTATTCTAATCAAATTAGGGTTTTTAACCAATCTTGTGCATCCAATCTGTGATTTTGTGTCATTGGTGGCACATTTAGGTCATTTTCGTCCTCGCTAAGCTTATTCTAATCCAA
>JBBPBQ010000009.1:2115697-2130581 GCA_037974755.1 Cicer yamashitae | reverse complement strand
AAGCGATTTTGTGTCATTGGTTGAACATTTAGGTCATTTTCGTCCTCCCTAGCCTTATTCTAATCAAATTAGGGTTTTTAACCAATCTTGTGCATCCAATCTGTGATTTTGTGTCATTGGTGGCACATTTAGGTCATTTTCGTCCTCGCTAAGGTTATTCTAATCCAAGTAGGGTTTTTAACCAATCTTGTGCATCCAATATGTGATTTTGTGTTCTTGGTTGCACATTTAGGTCATTTTCGTCGTCGCTAGGCTTATTCTAATCCGATTAGGGTTTTTAACCAATATTGTGCATCCAATATGTGATTTTGTGTCATTTTGTGTCATTGTATGAACATTTAGATCATTTTCGTCCTCCCTAAGCTTATTCTAATCCAATTAGGGTTCTTAACCAATCTTGTGCTTCCAATATGTCATTTTGTGTTCTTGGTTGCACATTTAGGTCATTTTCGTCCTCACTAGGCTTATTCTAATCCAATTAGGGTTTTTAACCAATCTTGTGGATCCAATATGTGATTTTGTGTTCTTGGTTGTACATTTAGGTCATTTTCGTCGTCGCTAGGCTTATTCTAATCCAATTAGGGTTTTTAACCAATCTTGTGCATCCAATAAGTGATTTTGTGTCATTGGTTGAACATTTAGGTCATTTTCGTCCTCCCTAGGCTTATTTTAATCGAAGTAGGGTTTTTAACCAATCTTGTGCATCCAATATGTGATTTTGTGTCATTGGTTGAACATTTAGGTCATTTTCGTCCTCCCCAGGCTTTTTCTAATCCAATTAGGGTTTTTAACCAATCTTGTGCATCCAATAAGCGATTTTGTGTCATTGGTTGAACATTTAGGTCATTTTCGTCCTCCCTAGCCTTATTCTAATCAAATTAGGGTTTTTAACCAATCTTGTGCATCCAATCTGTGATTTTGTGTCATTGGTGGCACATTTAGGTCATTTTCGTCCTCGCTAAGCTTATTCTAATCCAAGTAGGGTTTTTAACCAATCTTGTGCATCCAATATGTGATTTTGTGTCACTTTGGGTCATTGGTTGAACATTTAGGTCATTTTCGTCCTCCCTAGGCTTATTCTAATCCAATTAGGGTTCTTAACCAATCTTGTGCATCCAATATGTGATTTTGTGTTCTTGGTTGCACATTTAGGTCATTTTCGTCCTCGCTAGGCTTATTCTAATCCAATTAGGGTTTTTAACCAATCTTGTGCATCCAATATGTGATTTTGTGTCATTGGTTGAACATTTAGGTCATTTTCGTCCTCCCTAGCCTTATTCTAATCAAATTAGGGTTTTTTACCAATCTTGTGCATCCAATATGTGATTTTGTGACATTGGTGGCACATTTAGGTCATTTTCGTCCTCGCTAAGATTATTCTAATCCAAGTAGGGTTTTTAACCAATCTTGTGCATCCAATATGTGATTTTGTGTCATTTTGGGTCATTGGTTGAACATTTAGGTCATTTTCGTCCTCCCTAGGCTTATTCTAATCCAATTAGGGTTTTTAACCAATCTTGTGCATCCAATATGTTATTTTGTGTTCTTGGTTGCACATTTAGGTCATTTTCGTCCTCGCTAGGCTTATTCTAATCCAATTAGGGTTTTTAACCAATCTTGTGCATCCAATATGTGATTTTGTGTCATTGGTTGAACATTTAGGTCATTTTCGTCCTCCCTAGCCTTATTCTAATCAAATTAGGGTTTTTTACCAATATTGTGCATCCAATAAACGATTTTGTGTCATTCGTTGCACATTTAGGTCATTTTCGTCCTCCCTAGGCTTATTCTAATCCAATTAGGGTTCTTAACCAATCTTGTGCTTCCAATATGTCATTTTGGGTTATTGGTTGATCATTTAGGTCATTTTCGTCCTCCCTAGGCTTATTCTAATCCAATTAGGGTTTTTAACCTATCTTGTGCATCCAATATGTGATTTTGTGTTCTTGGTTGCACATTTAGGTCATTTTTGTCCTCGCTAGGCTTATTCTAATCCAATTAAGGTTTTTAACCAATCTTGTGCATCCAATATGTGATTTTGTGTCATTGGTTGAACATTTAGGTCATTTTCGTCCTCCCTAGGGTTATTCTAATCGAAGTAGGGTTTTTAATCAATCTTGTGCATCCAATATGTGATTTTGTGTCATTGGTTGAACATTTAGGTCATTTTCCTCCAACCCAGGCTTTTTCTAATCCAATTAGGGTTTTTAACCAATCTTGTGCATCCAATAAGTGATTTTGTGTCATTGGTTGAACATTTAGGTCATTTTCGTCCTCCCTAGCCTTATTCTAATCAAATTAGGGTTTTTAACCAATCTTGTGCATCCAATCTGTGATTTTGTGTCATTGGTGGCACATTTAGGTCATTTTCGTCCACGCTAAGCTTATTCTAATCCAAGTAGGGTTTTTAACCAATCTAGTGCATCCAATATGTGATTTTGTGTTCTTGGTTGCACATTTAGGTCATTTTCGTCGTCGCTAGGCTTATTCTAATCCAATTAGGGTTTTTAACCAATCTTGTGCATCCAATAAGTGATTTTGTGTCATTGGTTGAACATTTAGGTCATTTTCGTCCTCCCTAGGCTTATTCTAATCGAAGTAGTGTTTTTAACCAATCGTGTGCATCCAATATGTGATTTTGGGTCATTTAATGTCGTTGGTTGAACATTTAGGTCATTTTCGTCCTCCCTAGGCTTATTCTAATCCAATTAGGGTTTTTAACCAATCTTGTGCATCCAATATGTTATTTTGTGTTCTTGGTTGCACATTTAGGTCATTTTCGTCGTCGCTAGGCTTATTCTAATCCAATTAGGGTTTTTAACCAATATTGTGCATCCAATAAATGATTTTGTGTCATTCGTTGCACATTTAGGTCATTTTCGTCCTCCCTAGGCTTATTCTAATCCAATTAGGGTTCTTAACCAATCTTGTGCTTCCAATATGTCATTTTGTGTTCTTGGTTGCACATTTAGGTCATTTTCGTCCTCGCTAGGCTTATTCTAATCCAATTAGGGTTTTTAACCAATCTTGTGCATCCAATATGTGATTTTGTGTTCTTGGTTCCACATTTAGGTCATTTTCGTCCTCTCTAGGCTTATTCTAATCCAATTAAGGTTTTTAACCAATCTTGTGCATCCAATATGTGATTTTGTGTCATTGTGTCATTGGTTGAACATTTAGGTCATTTTCGTCCTCCCTAGGCTTATTCTAATCCAATTAGGGTTCTTAACCAATCTTGTGCATCTAAAATGTGATTTTGTGTTCTTGGTTGCACATTTAGGTGATTTTCGTCCTCGCTAGGCTTATTCTAATCCAATTAGGGTTTTTAACCAATCTTGTGCATCCAATATGTGATTTTGTGTCATTGGTTGAACATTTAGGTCATTTTCGTCCTCCCTAGCCTTATTCTAATCAAATTAGGGTTTTTTACCAATATTGTGCATCCAATAAACGATTTTGTGTCATTCGTTGCACATTTAGGTCATTTTCGTCCTCCCTAGGCTTATTCTAATCCAATTAGGGTTCTTAACCAATCTTGTGCTTCCAATATGTCATTTTGGGTTATTGGTTGATCATTTAGGTCATTTTCGTCCTCCCTAGGCTTATTCTAATCCAATTAGGGTTTTTAACCTATCTTGTGCATCCAATATGTGATTTTGTGTTCTTGGTTGCACATTTAGGTCATTTTTGTCCCCGCTAGGCTTATTCTAATCCAATTAAGGTTTTTAACCAATCTTGTGCATCCAATATGTGATTTTGTGTCATTGGTTGAACATTTAGGTCATTTTCGTCCTCCCTAGGGTTATTCTAATCGAAGTAGGGTTTTTAACCAATCTTGTGCATCCAATATGTGATTTTGTGTCATTGGTTGAACATTTAGGTCATTTTCCTCCAACCCAGGCTTTTTCTAATCCAATTAGGGTTTTTAACCAATCTTGTGCATCCAATAAGTGATTTTGTGTCATTGGTTGAACATTTAGGTCATTTTCGTCCTCCCTAGCCTTATTCTAATCAAATTAGGGTTTTTAACCAATCTTGTGCATCCAATCTGTGATTTTGTGTCATTGGTGGCACATTTAGGTCATTTTCGTCCACGCTAAGCTTATTCTAATCCAAGTAGGGTTTTTAACCAATCTTGTGCATCCAATATGTGATTTTGTGTTCTTGGTTGCACATTTAGGTCATTTTCGTCGTCGCTAGGCTTATTCTAATCCAATTAGGGTTTTTAACCAATATTGTGCATCCAATAAATGATTTTGTGTCATTCGTTGCACATTTAGGTCATTTTCGTCCTCCCTAGGCTTATTCTAATCGAAGTAGGGTTTTTAACCAATCTTGTGCATCCAATATGTGATTTTGTGTCATTTTGTGTCATTGTATGAACATTTAGGTCATTTTCGTCCTCCCTAGGCTTATTCTAATCCAATTAGGGTTTTTAACCAATCTTGTGCATCAAATATGTGATTTTGTGTTCTTGGTTGCACATTTAGGTCATTTTCGTCGTCGCTAGGCTTATTCTAATCCAATTAGGGTTTTTAACCAATCTTGTGCATCCAATAAGTGATTTTGTGTCATTGGTTGAACATTTAGGTCATTTTCGTCCTCCCTAGGCTTATTTTAATCGAAGTAGGGTTTTTAACCAATCTTGTGCATCCAATATGTGATTTTGTGTCATTGGTTGAACATTTAGGTCATTTTCGTCCTCCCCAGGCTTTTTCTAATCCAATTAGGGTTTTTAACCAATCTTGTGCATCCAATAAGCGATTTTGTGTCATTGGTTGAACATTTAGGTCATTTTCGTCCTCCCTAGCCTTATTCTAATCAAATTAGGGTTTTTAACCAATCTTGTGCATCCAATCTGTGATTTTGTGTCATTGGTGGCACATTTAGGTCATTTTCGTCCTCGCTAAGCTTATTCTAATCCAAGTAGGGTTTTTAACCAATCTTGTGCATCCAATATGTGATTTTGTGTTCTTGGTTGCACATTTAGGTCATTTTCGTCGTCGCTAGGCTTATTCTAATCCAATTAGGGTTTTTAACCAATATTGTGCATCCAATAAATGATTTTGTGTCATTCGTTGCACATTTAGGACATTTTCGTCCTCCCTAGGCTTATTCTAATCGAAGTAGGGTTTTTAACCAATCTTGTGCATCCAATATGTGATTTTGTGTCATTTTGTGTCATTGTATGAACATTTAGGTCATTTTCGTCCTCCCTAGGCTTATTCTAATCCAATTAGGGTTTTTAACCAATCTTGTGCATCAAATATGTGATTTTGTGTTCTTGGTTGCACATTTAGGTCATTTTCGTCGTCGCTAGGCTTATTCTAATCCAATTAGGGTTTTTAACCAATCTTGTGCATCCAATAAGTGATTTTGTGTCATTGGTTGAACATTTAGGTCATTTTCGTCCTCCCTAGGCTTATTTTAATCGAAGTAGGGTTTTTAACCAATCTTGTGCATCCAATATGTGATTTTGTGTCATTGGTTGAACATTTAGGTCATTTTCGTCCTCCCCAGGCTTTTTCTAATCCAATTAGGGTTTTTAACCAATCTTGTGCATCCAATAAGCGATTTTGTGTCATTGGTTGAACATTTAGGTCATTTTCGTCCTCCCTAGCCTTATTCTAATCAAATTAGGGTTTTTAACCAATCTTGTGCATCCAATCTGTGATTTTGTGTCATTGGTGGCACATTTAGGTCATTTTCGTCCTCGCTAAGCTTATTCTAATCCAAGTAGGGTTTTTAACCAATCTTGTGCATCCAATATGTGATTTTGTGTCACTTTGGGTCATTGGTTGAACATTTAGGTCATTTTCGTCCTCCCTAGGCTTATTCTAATCCAATTAGGGTTCTTAACCAATCTTGTGCATCCAATATGTGATTTTGTGTTCTTGGTTGCACATTTAGGTCATTTTCGTCCTCGCTAGGCTTATTCTAATCCAATTAGGGTTTTTAACCAATCTTGTGCATCCAATATGTGATTTTGTGTCATTGGTTGAACATTTAGGTCATTTTCGTCCTCCCTAGCCTTATTCTAATCAAATTAGGGTTTTTTACCAATCTTGTGCATCCAATATGTGATTTTGTGACATTGGTGGCACATTTAGGTCATTTTCGTCCTCGCTAAGCTTATTCTTATCCAAGTAGGGTTTTTAACCAATCTTGTGCATCCAATATGTGATTTTGTGTCATTTTGGGTCATTGGTTAAACATTTAGGTCATTTTCGTCCTCCCTAGGCTTATTCTAATCCAATTAGGGTTTTTAACCAATCTTGTGCATCCAATATGTGATTTTGTGTTCTTGGTTGCACATTTAGGTCATTTTCGTCGTCGCTAGGCTTATTCTAATCCAATTAGGGTTTTTAACCAATATTGTGCATCCAATAAATGATTTTGTGTCATTCGTTGCACATTTAGGTCATTTTCGTCCTCCCTAGGCTTATTCTAATCCAATTAGGGTTCTTAACCAATCTTGTGCTTCCAATATGTCATTTTGTGTTCTTGGTTGCACATTTAGGTCATTTTCGTCCTCGCTAGGCTTATTCTAATCCAATTAGGGTTTTTAACCAATCTTGTGGATCCAATATGTGATTTTGTGTTCTTGGTTGCACATTTAGGTCATTTTCGTCGTCGCTAGGCTTATTCTAATCCAATTAGGGTTTTTAACCAATCTTGTGCATCCAATAAGTGATTTTGTGTCATTGGTTGAACATTTAGGTCATTTTTGTCCTCGCTAGGCTTATTCTAATCCAATTAAAGTTTTTAACTAATCCTGTGCATCCAATATGTGATTTTGTGTCATTTTGGGTCATTGGTTGAACATTTAGGTCATTTTCGTCCTCCCTAGGCTTATTCTAATCCAATTAGGGTTTTTAACCATTCTTGTGCATCCAATATGTGATTTTGTGTTCTTGGTTCCACATTTAGGTCATTTTCGTCCTCGCTAGGCTTATTCTAATCCAATTAGGGTTTTTAACCAATCTTGTGCATCCAATATGTGATTTTGTGTCATTGGTTGAACATTTAGGTCATTTTCGTCCTCCCTAGCCTTATTCTAATCAAATTAGGGTTTTTTACCAATCTTGTGCATCCAATATGTGATTTTGTGACATTGGTGGCACATTTAGGTCATTTTCGTCCTCGCTAAGCTTATTCTTATCCAAGTAGGGTTTTTAACCAATCTTGTGCATCCAATATGTGATTTTGTGTCATTTTGGGTCATTGGTTAAACATTTAGGTCATTTTCGTCCTCCCTAGGCTTATTCTAATCCAATTAGGGTTTTTAACCAATCTTGTGCATCCAATATGTGATTTTGTGTTCTTGGTTGCACATTTAGGTCATTTTCGTCGTCGCTAGGCTTATTCTAATCCAATTAGGGTTTTTAACCAATATTGTGCATCCAATAAATGATTTTGTGTCATTCGTTGCACATTTAGGTCATTTTCGTCCTCCCTAGGCTTATTCTAATCCAATTAGGGTTCTTAACCAATCTTGTGCTTCCAATATGTCATTTTGTGTTCTTGGTTGCACATTTAGGTCATTTTCGTCCTCGCTAGGCTTATTCTAATCCAATTAGGGTTTTTAACCAATCTTGTGGATCCAATATGTGATTTTGTGTTCTTGGTTGCACATTTAGGTCATTTTCGTCGTCGCTAGGCTTATTCTAATCCAATTAGGGTTTTTAACCAATCTTGTGCATCCAATAAGTGATTTTGTGTCATTGGTTGAACATTTAGGTCATTTTCGTCCTCCCTAGGCTTATTCTAATCGAAGTAGTGTTTTTAACCAATCGTGTGCATCCAATATGTGATTTTGGGTCATTTAATGTCGTTGGTTGAACATTTAGGTCATTTTCGTCCTCCCTAGGCTTATTCTAATCCAATTAGGGTTTTTAACCAATCTTGTGCATCCAATTTGTGATTTTGTGTCATTGGTGGCACATTTAGGTCATTTTCGTCCACGCTAAGCTTATTCTAATCCAAGTAGGGTTTTTAACCAATCTTGTGCATCCAATATGTGATTTTGTGTTCTTGGTTGCACATTTAGGTCATTTTCGTCGTCGCTAGGCTTATTCTAATCCAATTAGGGTTTTTAACCAATATTGTGCATCCAATAAATGATTTTGTGTCATTCGTTGCACATTTAGGTCATTTTCGTCCTCCCTAGGCTTATTCTAATCGAAGTAGGGTTTTTAACCAATCTTGTGCATCCAATATGTGATTTTGTGTCATTTTGTGTCATTGTATGAACATTTAGGTCATTTTCGTCCTCCCTAAGCTTATTCTAATCCAATTAGGGTTCTTAACCAATCTTGTGCTTCCAATATGTCATTTTGTGTTCTTGGTTGCACATATAGGTCATTTTCGTCCTCACTAGGCTTATTCTAATCCAATTAGGGTTTTTAACCAATCTTGTGGATCCAATATGTGATTTTGTGTTCTTGGTTGTACATTTAGGTCATTTTCGTCGTCGCTAGGCTTATTCTAATCCAATTAGGGTTTTTAACCAATCTTGTGCATCCAATAAGTGATTTTGTGTCATTGGTTGAACATTTAGGTCATTTTTGTCCTCGCTAGGCTTATTCTAATCCAATTAAGGTTTTTAACCAATCTTGTGCATCCAATATGTGATTTTGTGTCATTTTGTGTCATTGGTTGAACATTTAGGTCATTTTCGTCCTCCCTAGGCTTATTCTAATCCAATTAGGGTTCTTAACCAATCTTGTGCATCCAATATGTGATTTTGTGTTCTTGGTTGCACATTTAGGTCATTTTCGTCCTCGCTAGGCTTATTCTAATCCAATTAGGGTTTTTAACCAATCTTGTGCATCCAATATGTGATTTTGTGTCATTGGTTGAACATTTAGGTCATTTTCGTCCTCCCTAGCCTTATTCTAATCAAATTAGGGTTTTTAACCAATCTTGTGCATCCAATCTGTGATTTTGTGTCATTGGTGGCACATTTAGGTCATTTTCGTCCACGCTAAGCTTATTCTAATCCAAGTAGGGTTTTTAACCAATCTTGTGCATCCAATATGTGATTTTGTGTTCTTGGTTGCACATTTAGGTCATTTTCGTCGTCGCTAGGCTTATTCTAATCCAATTAGGGTTTTTAACCAATATTGTGCATCCAATAAATGATTTTGTGTCATTCGTTGCACATTTAGGTCATTTTCGTCCTCCCTAGGCTTATTCTAATCCAATTAGGGTTCTTAACCAATCTTGTGCTTCCAATATGTCATTTTGTGTTCTTGGTTGCACATTTAGGTCATTTTCGTCCTCGCTAGGCTTATTCTAATCCAATTAGGGTTTTTAACCAATCTTGTGCATCCAATAAGCGATTTTGTGTCATTGGTTGAACATTTAGGTCATTTTCGTCCTCCCTAGCCTTATTCTAATCAAATTAGGGTTTTTAACCAATCTTGTGCATCCAATCTGTGATTTTGTGTCATTGGTGGCACATTTAGGTCATTTTCGTCCTCGCTAAGCTTATTCTAATCCAAGTAGGGTTTTTAACCAATCTTGTGCATCCAATATGTGATTTTGTGTTCTTGGTTGCACATTTAGGTCATTTTCGTCGTCGCTAGGCTTATTCTAATCCAATTAGGATTTTTAACCAATCTTGTGCATCCAATAAGTGATTTTGTGTCATTGGTTGCACATTTAGGTCATTTTTCGTCCTCCCTAGGCTTATTCTAATCGAAGTAGGGTTTTTAACCAATCTTGTGCATCCAATATGTGATTTTGTGTCATATTGTGTTAGTGTATGAACATTTAGGTCATTTTCGTCCTCCCTAAGCTTATTCTAATCCAATTAGGGTTCTTAACCAATCTCGTGCTTCCAATATGTGATTTTGTGTTCTTGGTTGCACATTTAGGTCATTTTCGTCCTCGCTAGGCTTATTCTAATCCAATTAGGGTTTTTAACCAAACTTGTGCATCCAATATGTGAATTTGTGTTCTTGGTTGCACATTTAGATCATTTTCGTCATCGCTAGCCTTATTCTAATCCAAATAGGATTTTTAACCAATCTTGTGCATCCAATAAATGATTTTGTGTCATTCATTGCACATTTAGGTCATTTTCGTCCTCCCTAGGCTTATTCTAATCGAAGTAGGGTTTTTAATTAATCTTGTGCATCCAATATGTGATTTTGTGTCATTGTATGAACATTTGGGTCATTTTCGTCCTCCCTAAGCTTATTCTAATCCAATTAGGGTTCTTAACCAATCTTGTGCTTCCAATATGTCATTTTGTGTTCTTGGTTGCACATTTAGGTCATTTTCGTCCTCGCTAGGCTTATTCTAATCCAATTAGGGTTTTTAACCAATCTTGTGCATCCAATATGTGATTTTGTGTTCTTGGTTCCACATTTAGGTCATTTTCGTCCTCGCTAGGCTTATTCTAATCCAATTAAGGTTTTTAACCTATCTTGTGCATCCAATATGTGATTTTGTGTCATTGTGTCATTGGTTGAACATTTAGGTCATTTTCGTCCTCCCTAGGCTTATTCTAATCCAATTAGGGTTCTAAACCAATCTTGTGCATCTAATATGTGATTTTGTGTTCTTGGTTGCACATTTAGGTCATTTTCGTCCTCGCTAGGCTTATTCTAATCCAATTAGGGTTTTTAACCAATCTTGTGCATCCAATATGTGATTTTGTGTCATTGGTTGAACATTTAGGTCATTTTCGTCCTCCCTAGCCTTATTCTAATCAAATTAGGGTTTTTTACCAATCTTGTGCATCCAATATGTGATTTTGTGACATTGGTGGCACATTTAGGTCATTTTCGTCCTCGCTAAGCTTATTCTAATCCAAGTAGGGTTTTTAACCAATCTTGTGCATCCAATATGAGATTTTGTGTCATTTTGGGTCATTGGTTGAACATTTAGGTCATTTTCGTCCTCCCTAGGCTTATTCTAATCCAATTAGGGTTTTTAACCAATCTTGTGCATCCAATATGTTATTTTGTGTTCTTGGTTGCACATTTAGGTCATTTTCGTCGTCGCTAGGCTTATTCTAATCCAATTAGGGTTTTTAACCAATCTTGTGCATCCAATAAGTGATTTTGTGTCATTGGTTGAACATTTAGGTCATTTTCGTCCTCCCTAGGCTTATTTTAATCGAAGTAGGGTTTTTAACCAATCTTGTGCATCCAATATGTGATTTTGTGTCATTGGTTGAACATTTAGGTCATTTTCGTCCTCCCCAAGCTTTTTCTAATCCAATTAGGGTTTTTAACCAATCTTGTGCATCCAATAAGCGATTTTGTGTCATTGGTTGAACATTTAGGTCATTTTCGTCCTCCATAGCCTTATTCTAATCAAATTAGGGTTTTTAACCAATCTTGTGCATCCAATCTGTGATTTTGTGTCATTGGTGGCACATTTAGGTCATTTTCGTCCTCGCTAAGCTTATTCTAATCCAAGTAGGGTTTTTAACCAATCTTGTGCATCCAATATGTGATTTTGTGTCACTTTGGGTCATTGGTTGAACATTTAGGTCATTTTCGTCCTCCCTAGGCTTATTCTAATCCAATTAGGGTTCTTAACCAATCTTGTGCATCCAATATGTGATTTTGTGTTCTTGGTTGCACATTTAGGTCATTTTCGTCCTCGCTAGGCTTATTCTAATCCAATTAGGGTTTTTAACCAATCTTGTGCATCCAATATGTGATTTTGTGTCATTGGTTGAACATTTAGGTCATTTTCGTCCTCCCTAGCCTTATTCTAATCAAATTAGGGTTTTTTACCAATCTTGTGCATCCAATCTGTGATTTTGTGTCATTGGTGGCACATTTAGGTCATTTTCGTCCTCGCTAAGCTTATTCTAATCCAAGTAGGGTTTTTAACCAATCTAGTGCATCCAATATGTGATTTTGTGTCACTTTGGGTCATTGGTTGAAAATTTAGGTCATTTTCGTCCTCCCTAGGCTTATTCTAATCCAATTAGGGTTTTTAACCAATTATGTGCATCCAATATGTGATTTTGTGTTCTTGGTTGCACATTTAGGTCATTTTCGTCATCGCTAGGCTTATTCTAATCCAATTAGGGTTTTTAACCAATCTTGTGCATCCAATAAGTGATTTTGTGTCATTGGTTGAACATTTAGGTCATTTTCATCCTCGCTAGGCTTATTCTAATCCAATTAAGGTTTTTAACCAATCTTGTGCATCCAATATATGATTTTATGTCATTTTGGGTCATTGGTTAAACATTTAGGTCATTTTCGTCCTCCCTAGGCTTATGCTAATCCAATTAGGGTTTTTAACCAATCTTGTGCATCCAATAAGTGATTTTGTGTCATTGATTGAACATTTAGGTCATTTTCGTCCTCCCTAGGCTTATTCTAATCCAATTAGGGTTTTTAACCAATCTTGTGCATCCAATATGTGATTTTGTCTCATTGGTTGAACATTTAGGTCATTTTCGTCCTCGCTAGGCTTATTCTAATCCAATTAAGGTTTTTAACCAATCTTGTGCATCCAATGTGTGATTTTGTGTCATTTTGTGTCATTGGTTGAACATTTAGGTCATTTTCGTCCTCCCTAGGCTTATTCTAATCCAATTAGGGTTCTTAACCAATCTTGTGCATCCAATATGTGATTTTGTGTTCTTGGTTGCACATTTAGGTCATTTTCGTCCTCGCTAGGCTTATTCTAATCCAATTAGGGTTTTTAACCAATCTTGTGCATCCAATATGTGATTTTGTGTTCTTGGTTCCACATTTAGGTCATTTTCGTCCTCGCTAGGCTTATTCTAATCCAATTAAGGTTTTTAACCAATCTTGTGCATCCAATATGTGATTTTGTGTCATTGTGTCATTGGTTGAACATTTAGGTCATTTTCGTCCTCCCTAGGCTTATTCTAATCCAATTAGGGTTCTAAACCAATCTTGTGCATCTAATATGTGATTTTGTGTTCTTGGTTGCACATTTAGGTCATTTTCGTCCTCGCTAGGCTTATTCTAATCCAATTAGGGTTTTTAACCAATCTTGTGCATCCAATATGTGATTTTGTGTCATTGGTTGAACATTTAGGTCATTTTCGTCCTCCCTAGCCTTATTCTAATCAAATTAGGGTTTTTTACCAATCTTGTGCATCCAATATGTGATTTTGTGACATTGGTGGCACATTTAGGTCATTTTCGTCCTCGCTAAGCTTATTCTAATCCAAGTAGGGTTTTTAACCAATCTTGTGCATCCAATATGAGATTTTGTGTCATTTTGGGTCATTGGTTGAACATTTAGGTCATTTTCGTCCTCCCTAGGCTTATTCTAATCCAATTAGGGTTTTTAACCAATCTTGTGCATCCAATATGTTATTTTGTGTTCTTGGTTGCACATTTAGGTCATTTTCGTCGTCGCTAGGCTTATTCTAATCCAATTAGGGTTTTTAACCAATCTTGTGCATCCAATAAGTGATTTTGTGTCATTGGTTGAACATTTAGGTCATTTTCGTCCTCCCTAGGCTTATTTTAATCGAAGTAGGGTTTTTAACCAATCTTGTGCATCCAATATGTGATTTTGTGTCATTGGTTGAACATTTAGGTCATTTTCGTCCTCCCTAGGCTTATTCTAATCCAATTAGGGTTCTTAACCAATCTTGTGCATCCAATATGTGATTTTGTGTTCTTGGTTGCACATTTAGGTCATTTTCGTCCTCGCTAGGCTTATTCTAATCCAATTAGGGTTTTTAACCAATCTTGTGCATCAAATAAGTGATTTTGTGTCATTGGTTGAACATTTAGGTCATTTTCGTCCTCCCTAGGCTTATTCTAATCGAAGTAGGGTTTTTAACCAATCTTGTGCATCCAATCTTTGATTTTGTGTCATTGGCGGCACATTTAGGTCATTTTCGTCCTTGCTAAGCTTATTCTAATCCAAGTAGGGTTTTTAACCAATCTTGTGCATCCAATATGTGACTTTGTGTTCTTGGTTGCAGATTTAGGTCATTTTCGTCGTTGCTAGGCTTATTCTAATCCAATTAGGATTTTTAACCAATCTTGTGCATCCAATAAGTGATTTTGTGTCATTGGTTGCACATTTAGGTCATTTTTCGTCCTCCCTAGGCTTATTCTAATCGAAGTAGGGTTTTTAACCAATCTTGTGCATCCAATATGTGATTTTGTGTCATTGTATGAACATTTAAGTCATTTTCGTCCTCCCTATGGTTATTCTAATCCAATTAGGGTTCTTAACCAAGCTTGTGCTTCCAATATGTTATTTTGTGTTCTTGGTTGCACATTTAGGTCATTTTCGTCCTCGCTAGGCTTATTCTAATCCAATTAGGGTTTTTAACCAATCTTGTGCATCCATTATGTGATTTTGTATCATTGGTTGAACATTTAGGTCATTTTCGTCCTCCTTAGCCTTATTCTAATCAAATTAGGGTTTTTTTACCAATCTTGTGCATCCAATCTGTGATTTTGTGTCATTGGTGGTACATTTAGGTCAGTTTCGTCCTCGCTAAGCTTATTCTAATCCAAGTAGGGTTTTTAACCAATCTTGTGCATCCAATATGTGATTTTGTGTTTTTGGTTGCACATTTAAGTCATTTTCGTCGTCGCTAGGCTTATTCTAATCCAATTAGGATTTTTAACCAATCTTGTGCATCCAATAAGTGATTTTGTGTCATTGGTTGCGCATTTAGGTCATTTTTCGTCCTCCCTAGGCTTATTCTAATCGAAGTAGGGTTTTTAACCAATCTTGTGCATCCAATATGTGATTTTCTGTCATTTTGTGTTAGTGTGTGAACATTTAGGTCATTTTCGTCCTCCCTAAGCTTATTCTAATCCAATTAGGGTTCTTAACCAATCTCGTGCTTCCAATATGTGATTTTGTGTTCTTGGTTGCACATTTAGGTCATTTTCGTCCT
>JBBPBQ010000009.1:2090411-2106238 GCA_037974755.1 Cicer yamashitae | reverse complement strand
TTATTCTAATCCAATTAGGATTTTTAACCAATCTTGTGCATCCAATAAGTGATTTTGTGTCATTGGTTGCACATTTAGGTCATTTTTCGTCCTCCCTAGGCTTATTCTAATCGAAGTAGGGTTTTTAACCAATCTTGTGCATCCAATATGTGATTTTGTGTCATTTTGTGTTAGTGTGTGAACATTTAGGTCATTTTCGTCCTCCCTAAGCTTATTCTAATCCAATTAGGGTTCTTAACCAATCTCGTGCTTCCAATATGTGATTTTGTGTTCTTGGTTGCACATTTACGTCATTTTCGTCCTCGCTAGGCTTATTCTAATCCAATTAGGGTTTTTAACCAAACTTGTGCATCCAATATGTGGATTTGTGTTCTTGGTTGCACATTTAGATCATTTTCGTCATCGCTAGCCTTATTCTAATCCAAATAGGATTTTTAACCAATCTTGTGCATCCAATAAATGATTTTGTGTCATTCATTGCACATTTAGGTCATTTTCGTCCTCCCTAGGCTTATTCTAATCGAAGTAGGGTTTTTAACCAATCTTGTGCATCCAATATGTGATTTTGTGTCATTTTGTGTCATTGTATGAACATTTGGGTCATTTTCGTCCTCCCTAAGCTTATTCTAATCCAATTAGGGTTCTTAACCAATCTTGTGCTTCCAATATGTCATTTTGTGTTCTTGGTTGCACATTTAGGTCATTTTCGTCCTCGCTAGGCTTATTCTAATCCAATTAGGGTTTTTAACCAATCTTGTGCATCCAATAAGTGATTTTGTGTCATTGGTTGAACATTTAGGTCATTTTCGTCCTCCCTAGGCTTATTCTAATCGAAGTAGGGTTTTTAACCAATCGTGTGCATCCAATATGTGATTTTGGGTCATTTAATGTCGTTGGTTGAACATTTAGGTCATTTTCGTCCTCCCTAGCCTTATTCTAATCAAATTAGGGTTTTTAACCAATCTTGTGCATCCAATCTGTGATTTTGTGTCATTGGTGGCACATTTAGGTCATATTCGTCCTCGCTAAGCTTATTCTAATCCAAGTAGGGTTTTTAACCAATCTTGTGCATCCAATATGTGATTTTGTGTTCTTGGTTGCACATTTAGGTCATTTTCGTCGTCGCTAGGCTTATTCTAATCCAATTAGGATTTTTAACCAATCTTGTGCATCCAATAAGTGATTTTGTGTCATTGGTTGCACATTTAGGTCATTTTTCGTCCTCCCTAGGCTTATTCTAATCGAAGTAGGGTTTTTAACCAATCTTGTGCATCCAATATGTGATTTTGTGTCATATTGTGTTAGTGTATGAACATTTAGGTCATTTTCGTCCTCCCTAAGCTTATTCTAATCCAATTAGGGTTCTTAACCAATCTCGTGCTTCCAATATGTGATTTTGTGTTCTTGGTTGCACATTTAGGTCATTTTCGTCCTCACTAGGCTTATTCTAATCCAATTAGGGTTTTTAACCAAACTTGTGCATCCAATATGTGATTTTGTGTTCTTGGTTGCACATTTAGGTCATTTTCGTCATCGCTAGCCTTATTCTAATCCAAATAGGATTATTAACCAATCTTGTGCATCCAATAAATGATTTTGTGTCATTCGTTGCACATTTAGGTCATTTTCGTCCTCCCTAGGCTTATTCTAATCGAAGTAGGGTTTTTAACCAATCTTGTGCATCCAATATGTGATTTTGTGTCATTTTGTGTCATTGTATGAACATTTGGGTCATTTTCGTCCTCCCTAAGCTTATTCTAATCCAATTAGGGTTCTTAACCAATCTTGTGCTTCCAATATGTGATTTTGTGTTCTTGGTTGCACATTTAGGTCATTTTCGTCCTCGCTAGGCTTATTCTAATCCAATTAGGGTTTTTAACCAATCTTGTGCATCCATTATGTGATTTTGTAGCATTGGTTGAACATTTAGGTCATTTTCGTCCTCCTTAGCCTTATTCTAATCAAATTAGGGTTTTTTACCAATCTTGTGCATCCAATATGTGATTTTGTGTCATTGGTGGCACATTTAGGTCAGTTTCGTCCTCGCTAAGCTTATTCTAATCCAAGTAGGGTTTTTAACCAATCTTGTGCATCCAATATGTGATTTTGTGTTCTTGGTTGCATATTTAGGTCATTTTCGTCGTCGCTCGGCTTATTCTAATCCAATTAGGATATTTAACCAATCTTGTGCATCCAATAAGTGATTTTGTGTCATTGGTTGCACATTTAGGTCATTTTTCGTCCTCCCTAGGCTTATTCTAATCGAAGTAGGGTTTTTAACCAATCTTGTGCATCCAATATGTGATTTTGTGTCATATTGTGTTAGTGTATGAACATTTAGGTCATTTTCGTCCTCCCTAAGCTTATTCTAATCCAATTAGGGTTCTTAACCAATCTCGTGCTTCCAATATGTGATTTTGTGTTCTTGGTTGCACATTTAGGTCATTTTCGTCCTCGCTAGGCTTATTCTAATCCAATTAGGGTTTTTAACCAATCTTGTGCATCCAATATGTGATTTTGTGTTCTTGGTTCCACATTTAGGTCATTTTCGTCCTCGCTAGGCTTATTCTAATCCAATTAAGGTTTTTAACCAATCTTGTGCATCCAATATGTGATTTTGTGTCATTGTGTCATTGGTTGAACATTTAGGTCATTTTCGTCCTCCCTAGGCTTATTCTAATCCAATTAGGGTTCTTAACCAATCTTGTGCGTCTAATATGTGATTTTGTGTTCTTGGTTGCACATTTAGGTCATTTTCGTCCTCGCTAGGCTTATTCTAATCCAATTAGGGTTTTTAACCAATCTTGTGCATCCAATATGTGATTTTGTGTCATTGGTTGAACATTTAGGTCATTTTCGTCCTCCCTAGCCTTATTCTAATCAAATTAGGGTTTTTAACCAATCTTGTGCATCCAATCTGTGATTTTTTGTCATTGGTGGCACATTTAGGTCATTTTCGTCCACGCTACGCTTATTCTAATCCAAGTAGGGTTTTTAACCAATCTTGTGCATCCAATATGTGATTTTGTGTTCTTGGTTGCACATTTAGGTCATTTTCGTCGTCGCTAGGCTTATTCTAATCCAATTAGGGTTTTTAACCAATCTTGTGCATCCAATAAGTGATTTTGTGTCATTGGTTGCACATTTAGGTCATTTTCGTCCTCGCTAAGCTTATTCTAATCCAAGTAGGGTTTTTAACCAATCTTGTGCATCCAATATGTGATTTTGTGTCATTTTGGGTCATTGGTTGAACATTTAGGTCATTTTCGTCCTCCCTAGGCTTATTCTAATCCAATTAGGGTTTTTAACCAATCTTGTGCATCCAATATGTTATTTTGTGTTCTTGGTTGGACATTTAGGTCATTTTCGTCGTCGCTAGGCTTATTCTAATCCAATTAGGGTTTTTAACCAATCTTGTGCATCCAATAAGTGATTTTGTGTCATTGGTTGAACATTAAGGTCATTTTCGTCCTCCCTAGGCTTATTCTAATCGAAGTAGGGTTTTTAACCAATCGTGTGCATCCAATATGTGATTTTGGGTCATTTAATGTCGTTGGTTGAACATTTAGGTCATTTTCGTCCTCCCTAGGCTTATTCTAATCCAATTAGGGTTTTTAACCAATCTTGTGCATCCAATATGTTATTTTATGTTCTTGGTTGCACATTTAGGTCATTTTCGTCGTCGCTAGGCTTATTCTAATCCAATTAGGGTTTTTAACCAATATTGTGCATCCAATAAATGATTTTGTGTCATTCGTTGCACATTTAGGTCATTTTCGTCCTCCCTAGGCTTATTCTAATCCAATTAGGGTTCTTAACCAATCTTGTGCTTCCAATATGTCATTTTGTGTTCTTGGTTGCACATTTAGGTCATTTTCGTCCTCGCTAGGCTTATTCTAATCCAATTAGGGTTTTTAACCAATCTTGTGCATCCAATAAGTGATTTTGTGTCATTGGTTGAACATTTAGGTCATTTTTGTCCTCGCTAGGCTTATTCTAATCCAATTAAGGTTTTTAACCAATCTTGTGCATCCAATATGTGATTTTGTGTCATTGGTTGAACATTTAGGTCATTTTCGTCCTCCCTAGGCTTATTCTAATCCAATTAGGGTTCTTAACCAATCTTGTGCATCCAATATGTGATTTTGTGTTCTTGGTTGCACATTTAGATCATTTTCGTCATCGCTAGCCTTATTCTAATCCAAATAGGATTTTTAACCAATCTTGTGCATCCAATAAATGATTTTGTGTCATTCATTGCACATTTAGGTCATTTTCGTCCTCCCTAGGCTTATTCTAATCGAAGTAGGGTTTTTAACCAATCTTGTGCATCCAATATGTGATTTTGTGTCATTTTGTGTCATTGTATGAACATTTGGGTCATTTTCGTCCTCCCTAAGCTTATTCTAATCCAATTAGGGTTCTTAACCAATCTCGTGCTTCCAATATGTGATTTTGTGTTCTTGGTTGCACATTTAGGTCATTTTCGTCCTCGCTAGGCTTATTCTAATCCAATTAGGGTTTTTAACCAAACTTGTGCATCCAATATGTGATTTTGTGTTCTTGGTTGCACATTTAGGTCATTTTCGTCATCGCTAGCCTTATTCTAATCCAAATAGGATTATTAACCAATCTTGTGCATCCAATAAATGATTTTGTGTCATTCGTTGCACATTTAGGTCATTTTCGTCCTCCCTAGGCTTATTCTAATCGAAGTAGGGTTTTTAACCAATCTTGTGCATCCAATATGTGATTTTGTGTCATATTGTGTTAGTGTATGAACATTTAGGTCATTTTCGTCCTCCCTAAGCTTATTCTAATCCAATTAGGGTTCTTAACCAATCTCGTGCTTCCAATATGTGATTTTGTGTTCTTGGTTGCACATTTAGGTCATTTTCGTCCTCGCTAGGCTTATTCTAATCCAATTAGGGTTTTTAACCAAACTTGTGCATCCAATATGTGAATTTGTGTTCTTGGTTGCACATTTAGATCATTTTCGTCATCGCTAGCCTTATTCTAATCCAAATAGGATTTTTAACCAATCTTGTGCATCCAATAAATGATTTTGTGTCATTCATTGCACATTTAGGTCATTTTCGTCCTCCCTAGGCTTATTCTAATCGAAGTAGGGTTTTTAATTAATCTTGTGCATCCAATATGTGATTTTGTGTCATTGTATGAACATTTGGGTCATTTTCGTCCTCCCTAAGCTTATTCTAATCCAATTAGGGTTCTTAACCAATCTTGTGCTTCCAATATGTCATTTTGTGTTCTTGGTTGCACATTTAGGTCATTTTCGTCCTCGCTAGGCTTATTCTAATCCAATTAGGGTTTTTAACCAATCTTGTGCATCCAATATGTGATTTTGTGTTCTTGGTTCCACATTTAGGTCATTTTCGTCCTCGCTAGGCTTATTCTAATCCAATTAAGGTTTTTAACCTATCTTGTGCATCCAATATGTGATTTTGTGTCATTGTGTCATTGGTTGAACATTTAGGTCATTTTCGTCCTCCCTAGGCTTATTCTAATCCAATTAGGGTTCTAAACCAATCTTGTGCATCTAATATGTGATTTTGTGTTCTTGGTTGCACATTTAGGTCATTTTCGTCCTCGCTAGGCTTATTCTAATCCAATTAGGGTTTTTAACCAATCTTGTGCATCCAATATGTGATTTTGTGTCATTGGTTGAACATTTAGGTCATTTTCGTCCTCCCTAGCCTTATTCTAATCAAATTAGGGTTTTTTACCAATCTTGTGCATCCAATATGTGATTTTGTGACATTGGTGGCACATTTAGGTCATTTTCGTCCTCGCTAAGCTTATTCTTATCCAAGTAGGGTTTTTAACCAATCTTGTGCATCCAATATGTGATTTTGTGTCATTTTGGGTCATTGGTTGAACATTTAGGTCATTTTCGTCCTCCCTAGGCTTATTCTAATCCAATTAGGGTTTTTAACCAATCTTGTGCATCCAATATGTTATTTTGTGTTCTTGGTTGGACATTTAGGTCATTTTCGTCGTCGCTAGGCTTATTCTAATCCAATTAGGGTTTTTAACCAATCTTGTGCATCCAATAAGTGATTTTGTGTCATTGGTTGAACATTAAGGTCATTTTCGTCCTCCCTAGGCTTATTCTAATCGAAGTAGGGTTTTTAACCAATCGTGTGCATCCAATATGTGATTTTGGGTCATTTATTGTCGTTGGTTGAACATTTAGGTCATTTTCGTCCTCCCTAGGCTTATTCTAATCCAATTAGGGTTTTTAACCAATCTTGTGCATCCAATATGTTATTTTGTGTTCTTGGTTGCACATTTAGGTCATTTTCGTCGTCGCTAGGCTTATTCTAATCCAATTAGGGTTTTTAACCAATATTGTGCATCCAATAAATGATTTTGTGTCATTCGTTGCACATTTAGGTCATTTTCGTCCTCCCTAGGCTTATTCTAATCCAATTAGGGTTCTTAACCAATCTTGTGCTTCCAATATGTCATTTTGTGTTCTTGGTTGCACATTTAGGTCATTTTCGTCCTTGCTAAGCTTATTCTAATCCAATTAGGGTTTTTAACCAATCTTGTGCATCCAATAAGTGATTTTGTGTCATTGGTTGAACATTTAGGTCATTTTTGTCCTCGCTAGGCTTATTCTAATCCAATTAAGGTTTTTAACCAATCTTGTGCATCCAATATGTGATTTTGTGTCATTTTGTGTCATTGGTTGAACATTTAGGTCATTTTCGTCCTCCCTAGGCTTATTCTAGTCCAATTAGGGTTCTTAACCAATCTTGTGCATCCAATATGTGATTTTGTGTTCTTGGTTGCACATTTAGGTCATTTTCGTCCTCGCTAGGCTTATTCTAATCCAATTAGGGTTTTTAACCAATCTTGTGCATCCAATATGTGATTTTGTGTCATTGGTTGAACATTTAGGTCATTTTCGTCCTCCCTAGCCTTATTCTAATCAAATTAGGGTTTTTTCCCAATCTTGTGCATCCAATATGTGATTTTGTGACATTGGTGGCACATTTAGGTCATTTTCGTCCTCGCTAAGCTTATTCTAATCCAAGTAGGGTTTTTAACCAATCTTGTGCATCCAATATGTGATTTTGTGTCATTTTGGGTCATTGGTTGAACATTTAGGTCATTTTCGTCCTCCCTAGGCTTATTCTAATTCAATTAGGGTTTTTAACCAATCTTGTGCATCCAATATGTTATTTTGTGTTCTTGGTTGCACATTTAGGTCATTTTCGTCGTCGCTAGGCTTATTCTAATCCAATTAGGGTTTTTAACCAATCTTGTGCATCCAATAAGTGATTTTGTGTCATTGGTTGAACATTTAGGTCATTTTCGTCCTCCCTAGGCTTATTCTAATCGAAGTAGGGTTTTTAACCAATTGTGTGCATCCAATATGTGATTTTGGGTCATTTAATGTCGTTGGTTGAACATTTAGGTCATTTTCGTCCTCCCTAGCCTTATTCTAATCAAATTAGGGTTTTTAACCAATCTTGTGCATCCAATCTGTGATTTTGTGTCATTGGTGGCACATTTAGGTCATATTCGTCCTCGCTAAGCTTATTCTAATCCAAGTAGGGTTTTTAACCAATCTTGTGCATCCAATATGTGATTTTGTGTTCTTGGTTGCACATTTAGGTCATTTTCGTCGTCGCTAGGCTTATTCTAATCCAATTAGGGTTTTTAACCAATATTGTGCATCCAATAAATGATTTTGTGTCATTCGTTGCACATTTAGGTCATTTTCGTCCTCCCTAGGCTTATTCTAATCCAATTAGGGTTCTTAACCAATCTTGTGCTTCCAATATGTCATTTTGTGTTCTTGGTTGCACATTTAGGTCATTTTCGTCCTCGCTAGGCTTATTCTAATCCAATTAGGGTTTTTAACCAATCTTGTGCATCCATTATGTGATTTTGTATCATTGGTTGAACATTTAGGTCATTTTCGTCCTCCTTAGCCTTATTCTAATCAAATTAGGGTTTTTTTACCAATCTTGTGCATCCAATCTGTGATTTTGTGTCATTGGTGGTACATTTAGGTCAGTTTCGTCCTCGCTAAGCTTATTCTAATCCAAGTAGGGTTTTTAACCAATCTTGTGCATCCAATATGTGATTTTGTGTTCTTGGTTGCACATTTAAGTCATTTTCGTCGTCGCTAGGCTTATTCTAATCCAATTAGAATTTTTAACCAATCTTGTGCATCCAATAAGTGATTTTGTGTCATTGGTTGCACATTTAGGTCATTTTTCGTCCTCCCTAGGCTTATTCTAATCGAAGTAGGGTTTTTAACCAATCTTGTGCATCCAATATGTGATTTTGTGTCATTTTGTGTCATTGTATGAACATTTAGGTCATTTTTGTCCTCCCTAAGCTTATTCTAATCCAATTAGGGTTCTTAACCAATCTTGTGCTTCCAATATGTGATTTTGTGTTCTTGGTTGCGCATTTAGGTCATTTTCGTCCTCGCTAGTCTTATTCTAATCCAATTAGGGTTTTTAACCAATCTTGTGCATCCATTATGTGATTTTGTATCATTGGTTGAACATTTAGGTCATTTTTTACCTCCCTAGCCTTATTCTAATCAAATTAGGGTTTTTTACCAATCTTGTGCATCCAATCTATGATTTTGTGTCATTGGTGGCACATTTAGGTCATTTTCGTCCTCGCTAAGCTTATTCTAATCCAAGTAGGGTTTTTAACCAATCTTGTGCATCCAATATGTGATTTTGTGTCATTTTGGGTCATTGGTTGAACATTTGGGTCATTTTCGTCCTCCCTAAGCTTATTCTAATCCAATTAGGGTTCTTAACCAATCTTGTGCTTCCAATATGTGATTTTGTGTTTTTGGTTGCACATTTAGGTCATTTTCGTCCTCGCTAGGCTTATTCTAATCCAATTAGGGTTTTTAACCAATCTTGTGCATCCATTATGTGATTTTGTAGCATTGGTTGAACATTTAGGTCATTTTCGTCCTCCTTAGCCTTATTCTAATCAAATTAGGGTTTTTTACCAATCTTGTGCATCCAATATGTGATTTTGTGTCATTGGTGGCACATTTAGGTCAGTTTCGTCCTCGCTAAGCTTATTCTAATCCAAGTAGGGTTTTTAACCAATCTTGTGCATCCAATATGTGATTTTGTGTCATTTTGGGTCATTGGTTGAACATTTGGGTCATTTTTGTCCTCCTTAAGCTTATTCTAATCCAATTAGGGTTCTTAACCAATCTTGTGCTTCCAATATGTGATTTTGTGTTCTTGGTTGCACATTTAGGTCATTTTCGTCCTCGCTAGGCTTATTCTAATCCAATTAGGGTTTTTAACCAATCTTGTGCATCCATTATGTGATTTTGTATCATTGGTTGAACATTTAGGTCATTTTCGTCCTCCTTAGCCTTATTCTAATCAAATTAGGGTTTTTTTACCAATCTTGTGCATCCAATCTGTGATTTTGTGTCATTGGTGGTACATTTAGGTCAGTTTCGTCCTCGCTAAGCTTATTCTAATCCAAGTAGGGTTTTTAACCAATCTTGTGCATCCAATATGTGATTTTGTGTTCTTGGTTGCACATTTAAGTCATTTTCGTCGTCACTAGGCTTATTCTAATCCAATTAGGATTTTTAACCAATCTTGTGCATCCAATAAGTGATTTTGTGTCATTGGTTGCACATTTAGGTCATTTTTCGTCCTCCCTAGGCTTATTCTAATCGAAGTAGGGTTTTTAACCAATCTTGTGCATCCAATATGTGATTTTGTGTCATATTGTGTTAGTGTATGAACATTTAGGTCATTTTCGTCCTCCCTAAGCTTATTCTAATCCAATTAGGGTTCTTAACCAATCTCGTGCTTCCAATATGTGATTTTGTGTTCTTGGTTGCACATTTAGGTCATTTTCGTCCTCACTAGGCTTATTCTAATCCAATTAGGGTTTTTAACCAAACTTGTGCATCCAATATGTGATTTTGTGTTCTTGGTTGCACATTTAGGTCATTTTCGTCATCGCTAGCCTTATTCTAATCCAAATAGGATTATTAACCAATCTTGTGCATCCAATAAATGATTTTGTGTCATTCGTTGCACATTTAGGTCATTTTCGTCCTCCCTAGGCTTATTCTAATCGAAGTAGGGTTTTTAACCAATCTTGTGCATCCAATATGTGATTTTGTGTCATTTTGTGTCATTGTATGAACATTTGGGTCATTTTCGTCCTCCCTAAGCTTATTCTAATCCAATTAGGGTTCTTAACCAATCTTGTGCTTCCAATATGTCATTTTGTGTTCTTGGTTGCACATTTAGGTCATTTTCGTCCTCGCTAGGCTTATTCTAATCCAATTAGGGTTTTTAACCAATCTTGTGCATCCAATATGTGATTTTGTGTTCTTGGTTCCACATTTAGGTCATTTTCGTCCTCGCTAGGCTTATTCTAATCCAATTAAGGTTTTTAACCAATCTTGTGCATCCAATATGTGATTTTGTGTCATTGGTGGCACATTTAGGTCATTTTCGTCCTCGCTAAGCTTATTCTAATCCAAGTAGGGTTTTTAACCAATCTTGTGCATCCAATATGTGATTTTGTGTCATTTTGGGTCATTGGTTGAACATTTGGGTCATTTTCGTCCTCCCTAAGCTTATTCTAATCCAATTAGGGTTCTTAACCAATCTTGTGCTTCCAATATGTGATTTTGTGTTTTTGGTTGCACATTTAGGTCATTTTCGTCCTCGCTAGGCTTATTCTAATCCAATTAGGGTTTTTAACCAATCTTGTGCATCCATTATGTGATTTTGTAGCATTGGTTGAACATTTAGGTCATTTTCGTCCTCCTTAGCCTTATTCTAATCAAATTAGGGTTTTTTACCAATCTTGTGCATCCAATATGTGATTTTGTGTCATTGGTGGCACATTTAGGTCAGTTTCGTCCTCGCTAAGCTTATTCTAATCCAAGTAGGGTTTTTAACCAATCTTGTGCATCCAATATGTGATTTTGTGTTCTTGGTTGCATATTTAGGTCATTTTCGTCGTCGCTCGGCTTATTCTAATCCAATTAGGATATTTAACCAATCTTGTGCATCCAATAAGTGATTTTGTGTCATTGGTTGCACATTTAGGTCATTTTTCGTCCTCCCTAGGCTTATTCTAATCGAAGTAGGGTTTTTAACCAATCTTGTGCATCCAATATGTGATTTTGTGTCATATTGTGTTAGTGTATGAACATTTAGGTCATTTTCGTCCTCCCTAAGCTTATTCTAATCCAATTAGGGTTCTTAACCAATCTCGTGCTTCCAATATGTGATTTTGTGTTCTTGGTTGCACATTTAGGTCATTTTCGTCCTCGCTAGGCTTATTCTAATCCAATTAGGGTTTTTAACCAAACTTGTGCATCCAATATGTGAATTTGTGTTCTTGGTTGCACATTTAGATCATTTTCGTCATCGCTAGCCTTATTCTAATCCAAATAGGATTTTTAACCAATCTTGTGCATCCAATAAATGATTTTGTGTCATTCATTGCACATTTAGGTCATTTTCGTCCTCCCTAGGCTTATTCTAATCGAAGTAGGGTTTTTAATTAATCTTGTGCATCCAATATGTGATTTTGTGTCATTTTGTGTCATTGTATGAACATTTGGGTCATTTTCGTCCTCCCTAAGCTTATTCTAATCCAATTAGGGTTCTTAACCAATCTTGTGCTTCCAATATGTCATTTTGTGTTCTTGGTTGCACATTTAGGTCATTTTCGTCCTCGCTAGGCTTATTCTAATCCAATTAGGGTTTTTAACCAATCTTGTGCATCCAATATGTGATTTTGTGTTCTTGGTTGCACATTTAGGTCATTTTCGTCCTCGCTAGGCTTATTCTAATCCAATTAGGATTTTTAACCAATCTTGTGCATCCAATAAGTGATTTTGTGTCATTGGTTGCACATTTAGGTCATTTTTCGTCCTCCCTAGGCTTATTCTAATCGAAGTAGGGTTTTTAACCAATCTTGTGCATCCAATATGTGATTTTGTGTCATTTTGTGTCATTGTATGAACATTTAGGTCATTTTTGTCCTCCCTAAGCTTATTCTAATCCAATTAGGGTTCTTAACCAATCTTGTGCTTCCAATATGTGATTTTGTGTTCTTGGTTGCGCATTTAGGTCATTTTCGTCCTCGCTAGTCTTATTCTAATCCAATTAGGGTTTTTAACCAATCTTGTGCATCCATTATGTGATTTTGTATCATTGGTTGAACATTTAGGTCATTTTTTACCTCCCTAGCCTTATTCTAATCAAATTAGGGTTTTTTACCAATCTTGTGCATCCAATCTATGATTTTGTGTCATTGGTGGCACATTTAGGTCATTTTCGTCCTCGCTAAGCTTATTCTAATCCAAGTAGGGTTTTTAACCAATCTTGTGCATCCAATATGTGATTTTGTGTCATTTTGGGTCATTGGTTGAACATTTGGGTCATTTTCGTCCTCCCTAAGCTTATTCTAATCCAATTAGGGTTCTTAACCAATCTTGTGCTTCCAATATGTGATTTTGTGTTTTTGGTTGCACATTTAGGTCATTTTCGTCCTCGCTAGGCTTATTCTAATCCAATTAGGGTTTTTAACCAATCTTGTGCATCCATTATGTGATTTTGTAGCATTGGTTGAACATTTAGGTCATTTTCGTCCTCCTTAGCCTTATTCTAATCAAATTAGGGTTTTTTACCAATCTTGTGCATCCAATATGTGATTTTGTGTCATTGGTGGCACATTTAGGTCAGTTTCGTCCTCGCTAAGCTTATTCTAATCCAAGTAGGGTTTTTAACCAATCTTGTGCATCCAATATGTGATTTTGTGTCATTTTGGGTCATTGGTTGAACATTTGGGTCATTTTTGTCCTCCTTAAGCTTATTCTAATCCAATTAGGGTTCTTAACCAATCTTGTGCTTCCAATATGTGATTTTGTGTTCTTGGTTGCACATTTAGGTCATTTTCGTCCTCGCTAGGCTTATTCTAATCCAATTAGGGTTTTTAACCAATCTTGTGCATCCATTATGTGATTTTGTATCATTGGTTGAACATTTAGGTCATTTTCGTCCTCCTTAGCCTTATTCTAATCAAATTAGGGTTTTTTTACCAATCTTGTGCATCCAATCTGTGATTTTGTGTCATTGGTGGTACATTTAGGTCAGTTTCGTCCTCGCTAAGCTTATTCTAATCCAAGTAGGGTTTTTAACCAATCTTGTGCATCCAATATGTGATTTTGTGTTCTTGGTTGCACATTTAAGTCATTTTCGTCGTCGCTAGGCTTATTCTAATCCAATTAGGGTTTTTAACCAATCTTGTGCATCCAATATGTGATTTTGTGTCATTGGTTGAACATTTAGGTCATTTTCGTCCTCCCGAGCCTTATTCTAATCAAATTAGGGTTTTTTACCAATCTTGTGCATCCAATATGTGATTTTGTGACATTGGTGGCACATTTAGGTCATTTTCGTCCTCGCTAAGCTTATTCTAATCCAAGTAGGGTTTTTAACCAATCTTGTGCATCCAATATGTGATTTTGTGTCATTTTGGGTCATTGGTTGAACATTTAGGTCATTTTCGTCCTCCCTAGGCTTATTCTAATCCAATTAGGGTTTTTAACCAATCTTGTGCATCCAATATGTTATTTTGTGTTCTTGGTTGGACATTTAGGTCATTTTCGTCGTCGCTAGGCTTATTCTAATCCAATTAGGGTTTTTAACCAATCTTGTGCATCCAATAAGTGATTTTGTGTCATTGGTTGAACATTAAGGTCATTTTCGTCCTCCCTAGGCTTATTCTAATCGAAGTAGGGTTTTTAACCAATCGTGTGCATCCAATATGTGATTTTGGGTCATTTATTGTCGTTGGTTGAACATTTAGGTCATTTTCGTCCTCCCTAGGCTTATTCTAATCCAATTAGGGTTTTTAACCAATCTTGTGCATCCAATATGTTATTTTGTGTTCTTGGTTGCACATTTAGGTCATTTTCGTCGTCGCTAGGCTTATTCTAATCCAATTAGGGTTTTTAACCAATATTGTGCATCCAATAAATGATTTTGTGTCATTCGTTGCACATTTAGGTCATTTTCGTCCTCCCTAGGCTTATTCTAATCCAATTAGGGTTCTTAACCAATCTTGTGCTTCCAATATGTCATTTTGTGTTCTTGGTTGCACATTGAGGTCATTTTCGTCCTCGCTAGGCTTATTCTAATCCAATTAGGGTTTTTAACCAATCTTGTGCATCCAATAAGTGATTTTGTGTCATTGGTTGAACATTTAGGTCATTTTTGTCCTCGCTAGGCTTATTCTAATCCAATTAAGGTTTTTAACCAATCTTGTGCATCCAATATGTGATTTTGTGTCATTTTGTGTCATTGGTTGAACATTTAGGTCATTTTCGTCCTCCCTAGGCTTATTCTAATCCAATTAGGGTTCTTAACCAATCTTGTGCATCCAATATGTGATTTTGTGTTCTTGGTTGCACATTTAGGTCATTTTCGTCCTCGCTAGGCTTATTCTAATCCAATTAGGGTTTTTAACCAATCTTGTGCATCCAATAAGTGATTTTGTGTCATTGGTTGAACATTTAGGTCATTTTCGTCCTCCCTAGGCTTATTCTAATCGAAGTAGGGTTTTTAACCAATCTTGTGCATCCAATCTTTGATTTTGTGTCATTGGTGGCACATTTAGGTCATTTTCGTCCTTGCTAAGCTTATTCTAATCCAAGTAGGGTTTTTAACCAATCTTGTGCATCCAATATGTGACTTTGTGTTCTTGGTTGCACATTTAGGTCATTTTCGTCGTTGCTAGGCTTATTCTAATCCAATTAGGATTTTTAACCAATCTTGTGCATCCAATAAGTGATTTTGTGTCATTGGTTGCACATTTAGGTCATTTTTCGTCCTCCCTAGGCTTATTCTAATCGAAGTAGGGTTTTTAACCAATCTTGTGCATCCAATATGTGATTTTGTGTCATTGTATGAACATTTAAGTCATTTTCGTCCTCCCTATGGTTATTCTAATCCAATTAGGGTTCTTAACCAATCTTGTGCTTCCAATATGTTATTTTGTGTTCTTGGTTGCACATTTCGGTCATTTTCGTCCTCGCTAGGCTTATTCTAATCCAATTAGGGTTTTTAACCAATCTTGTGCATCCATTATGTGATTTTGTATCATTGGTTGAACATTTAGGTCATTTTCGTCCTCCTTAGCCTTATTCTAATCAAATTAGGGTTTTTTTACCAATCTTGTGCATCCAATCTGTGATTTTGTGTCATTGGTGGTACATTTAGGTCAGTTTCGTCCTCGCTAAGCTTATTCTAATCCAAGTAGGGTTTTTAACCAATCTTGTGCATCCAATATGTGATTTTGTGTTCTTGGTTGCACATTTAGGTCATTTTCGTCGTCGCTAGGCTTATTCTAATCCAATTAGGATTTTTAACCAATCTTGTGCATCCAATAAGTGATTTTGTGTCATTGGTTGCACATTTAGGTCATTTTTCGTCCTCCCTAGGCTTATTCTAATCGAAGTAGGGTTTTTAACCAATCTTGTGCATCCAATATGTGATTTTGTGTCATTTTGTGTCATTGTATGAACATTTAGGTCATTTTCGTCCTCCCTAAGCTTATTCTAATCCAATTAGGGTTCTTAACCAATCTTGTGCTTCCAATATGTGATTTTGTGTTCTTGGTTGCGCATTTAGGTCATTTTCGTCCTCGCTAGGCTTATTCTAATCCAATTAGGGTTTTTAACCAATCTTGTGCATCCATTATGTGATTTTGTATCATTGGTTGAACATTTAGGTCATTTTTTACCTCCCTAG